>JAUMHE010000059.1:1865798-1890894 GCA_032359235.1 Enteromius mattozi | reverse complement strand
GAAACCAAAACAGGAAGACATGAAACTAAGAACATAATACAAAAACACATAGTAAAAACAGACATGAACTGTAACACTGGGAAGTGGACAGTAGGTTGACTGTTCCCATTTTGGCTCGATTATTTTGGATTTGAGAGTACAACTTAGTACAGTCGTGGTCTCCTTCAGAATAGGATGACAACTTGCATACTGTAGTAAATGGTTATTGGATTTCTTGCACTCTTGTCCTTTTTAAAATGTACCATTAATAATTGTTGGGAACCGAGCTGACCAGCTACAACCTTTGCCTTATATTTTTATTTCTTACAGGACTATAGTGTTATATTATCTTTTTTGTTTTTTTAAGTAAGGTAAATAAAATACTGTAAACTGAATAATACTGTAAATAGTGTAAATTGTAGTAAATTGAAGTAATGTTTTCAGATATTTAATTTAATTTTAATTTAATTGCAAAGTAATGGAAATGTGGTACAAACGATAAAAAAATTATTTAAAATGCAACACATTATCTAAAATTCAACTTGATTTTTTAAGCCAGATTAAATTTAAGTTGAAATGAAAAAGTTGTTGATGCACTGAAAAGAAAAGAAAAAAAAAATTAAATTGAAGTTCCTTTATTTTTTTATTTTTTTTAAGTTAGGTGGTTGTAATACAATTTTTTAGTTAAATTTAAACAAACATTTAGTTGACCGTCTTTCAACTAAATTTGTTTTTTAATGTATTTTATTATTTGTAAGTTGTTTTTATTGTATTTTATTTACTTCTAATATTTGAAGTACAGTAAAAGTGCACATTCAGTACAATTAAGTTGTTTTTTTTTTTTTTAACAAGAATAAATCAGAAAATGATGTGGAATCTAAATATTTAACACTTTTGCTTAGGGAACATATTCACTGTATATATTAACTATATTCATGAGTGTCCTCTCAAGACGTGCTGTTTATCAATACTTAGTAGTTTTTAAGTTTAGGAATTGGATAGGATTGAAAGATTTAAATTATTGTAATGCGAAATAAGGCATCAATATGTGATTTATCAGTACTAATAAACAGCCAATATTCTAGTAATACACATTTTAATAATCAAATAGTTAATGGTGAACAGTATTACCTAATCTAAAGTGTTACCAAATATTTTAACTACTGCTTTTAGACAACTGGATCTCAATTTACTTTACATTCAAACACTATTCTTCCTCACAGCTTCATGATGGCTGTCTGAGAAACTCCATGTCTGCTATCACACGACTAAAGAGTAACGCAAACACGGAGGAATTCCGACCCCAGCTGCTCTGGTTTATAGACTTGGCCGTGTCCGAGCAAAAACTGAAGTTCAATTGTCCTGTGGATCTCTTCGGCTGTATGTTTCACATACCAAGCATTTTTTAACGATTGTTTTACAGATACAACACAAGTTCCTTATAGCGGCCAAAAATGAGGCCATCGAGGGTCTGTTTTTTATAGTTCTTGTAGATTAGTGACATCAGCATTGACGGAGTAATATCCCCATCACTCATCAGCTCGCTCTGAACATGAGGATTTCCTACCGCTTTGCAGGAAATGTGGAAAACTCCATTTTGCTGTAATTCTGGAAAATATCTGTCGACTGCAAGCCAGGACATTAGGGGGTAATTGGCACATTTATGCTTTGCAAAAGAACAAATGAACTAAAATGTCAGCATGTGTATTCTAGTAACTCCACCATGTAAAGGCAAACGTTTTGAAAAAGTACTGAACATTAAATGGTTACTCCACCCCAAAATGAAAATGTTGTCATTAATCCCTTACCCCCATGTCGTCCCAAACCCGTAAAAGCTTTCTTCATCTTCGGAACACAATTTAAGATATTTTGGCTTGCGACTATCCTATTGACCGCTGAGTAATGAACACTGTCAAGGTCCAGAAAAGTATGAAAGACATAATCAGAACAGTCCATCTGCAATCAGTGGTGGAACCGTAACGTTATGAAGCTACAAGAATACTGTTTGTATGCAAAAAAAAAAAAAAAAACGTTATTAAAATAACGACTTTATTCAGTAATATAGCACTGTAACATGGTCTCATAAAAATATGTACCTCGGGGCACTTTTTGTGCAGTACCATTTTTACATGCCTTACTGCATGTTTCACCACAGTTTCAAAGAGATATTTTAGTTGCACTAAAAACAGGTTCAATATGTGAACCCTGGCAAATTCTATCACGTTGATATAGTTATGTATTGTGGTGCTTCAGAATTGAAAAATGCACCGATATGTACTTATTAGTACATATTTCGTGTCTCGCTAAAAAGTGCACCAAGTTATGTTTATGCCATGAGACCAGGTAGGTAAAATCATTTTGGATAGTATCGTGTTTTGTGTCAGCCATGACACATGGATACATTTTCTATGTTTATTTACGCTTTGATTTGAACGAAAACAGCACATGTGTGTCGCACAGTATGCTATTTGCGTCCAGTGGATAAAGAAATTAATTTTTGAATGAACGAATTGTTAAAAAAAGTAGTTATTTTTGCTTTCTTTCAATACAGTTTTTTTCCCTAAATTATTTTTGTCGCTTCAAAACATTCAGATTGAACCACTGGTGAAAGATGTCTTTCATACTTCTCTGGTACTTGACATTGTTTATTACTTGGCAGTCAATGGGACAGTCACAAACCTTTTCATCCAACATATCTTAAATTGTTTTCTGAAGATGAACAAAACTTTTAAAGGTTTGGAACGACATGGAGGTAAGTGATTAATGACAACATTTTCATTTTGGGGTGGAGTAACTCTTTAAATTTTCAAAGAAATGACACACAAGATGAGGACTTGACTCACATACAGATTTATTTTAAGAAGGTTCACTAATTGTATGACATTGTTAAGTGAATACAGACTTCATAAGGGAACAAGTATATTTTCTGAAATGGTCACATTTGTTGAAATGTAAAAGGAAACACACTGTCGTTTTTTTAACCGAGAATGAACCTATGGCCCATGACCTGTCGAGCACAGCTGTCTTTTCTGGACGGACGTTGTTTGGAGCACTGGACTGCATCAAACTCGCTTTCACAACAGAGTAAGACTTGAAAACAGGGCTGGAACATTTGCTGCTCAGTTCATGCAAAAATAAAGAGGTTTATAGGTTGTTTTCCTGGTATGACAAATAACATGAACAGAAAATCAAACGGCCACTGTGAATCGATGCATGTTCTCACTGTAAAATGTGTGAGAATGTTAGTATTGACTAGTGATAATACTGATATGTTTTTAGAAATATAGCAACTCAGCCAAAACTTCTCCATTTTTCTAAGTGTGCAAATCTTCAAATTTTAGCCATATCAATGTGGATTCATTGTCTTTACACACAACGCTATTTCAAGCATAAAGAAACATTAAAGCAATACTGTCAAAATGTCATAGGGTACAAAATACATCTGTTTTAAACTGGAGGTTATTTCCTGAGAAACTTTTCCTCTCGTGAACAATACACCATATAAAACTTAATTTCACAGATGTAAGCATTATAGTATATTACACATTACAGTCAAGTTGTACTTTCCTACAGTGGCCTGGCAAGTTTTTGAGCATTTACAAGTCACATTTACTATATATTTACTAAATTTTTATTTTTAAGATAATTTAATCTACTGGTGTTAACATGGTTTTAGTGGATTTGTGAAGTTAGTTGTCCTTAAATTCTCAAAGTAATATAGCATTCAGTTTACAAAAAGTCTCATATTGAACATTAAATGTAACTTAAATGTCCAAACCCTTTTTTTCAGGCCACTGTACATCGCTGTACTAAAACACTTGTCCTTCTATGTTTGGGCAACAATGTTATATTGTATGACTGAATTTAATTTTAAAGAAGGCGTTTAGAACAGAAACAGTAATTAAAAAATAGCTATACCTTGGTTCAAATGTTTAACTTTAAACAATAAACATTCCCTTTTTGGCTAACATATGAATATATACACATATTATATACATACGTACATACGGTGGGATATGAAGTAAAGATGTGTTTGATCATTGAATTTTCATCATGTTGAACCGTAAGAAATGTTAAAATGATTTTAACATGATGACAAAATAGTTTAGATTTGTACTATTATTTTGTTTTAGAAAAGTGTACATAATACCTTAAACACTGAATATAAAAAACAATATTTGACAATATTTGGGTGTGTGTGTGTGTATCAGGAAAAAGACAATGTTATTGAGTAAATGACACTATTTCAAGTCACTGAGGTATGTGTTTACCCAGCTTTACATCAATATTTCATGGTCCTTGTCATGAGAAATTCAAATCCAAGCATTCATCTACATTCTAAACCATTTTGGATCCCATAAACCTTCATTCGAAACAATTGCTTTGCAATATAACATTGAGGGATGTTTTAAAAAGTAATTCAGCAGAGGCAGGGATGCATAGACCAGAAGGGGTCTATACATTTTTGTAAATCATAATTCAATATTATTTTTCACAGTTTGTGCTCACCGATGCTGCATTAAAAGGATCAAAAAGTACAGTACAAACTGTAATATTATGAAATATTATTAGAATCTAAAATAAGATTTTTCTATTTTAATATATTGTAAAATATATTTTATTCTGGGATGTGACTGTGATGCAAATCTGAATTTTCATCATCATTACCCCAGTTCTCAGTGTCACATGATCCTTCAGAAATCATTCTAATATGCTGATTTGTTGCTCTGTTATCAATTATTATTATATGAGTTATTATTAATGTTTCTTATTATTATAAATGCTGAAAGTAATGTTTTCACAAACTTTTACTGCCTAATATTTTTTGTGAAAATTCATTCTTTGAAATTTCAAAATAACAAGAGTTATTTGAAACAGAAATCGTATGTATCATTATAAATGTTGGCATATTTGCTGAATAAAGTATAACATATATATTTCTTCTCTCTTTGCTTTTATGAATCGTACTTTTTGTGTGGTGGCGCATCACAGTTTCCACAAAATTTCCCAAATTCATTAAAATTATTGCTATTGCTGTATATTTGAATGAATGCAGCCTTAGAGAGCATAACAGACATCCTAAAAAAAAAAAAGTAATGGTGCTGTATATTTTGGCTGTTCTATTTGGTGGCAGCTTGGTATCTTAGGGACGAACCTGCAGTGCAGTGCATAACAAAACAAAAGTAAAAACCAAACAGTCAAGTACTTCACCTAGTTCACCAAAATTATTTCTCAGTGGTCCCTTAAATGCACACTTTCTTTCTAGTGCAAACAGATGGACAGTTTCACTGGACACTACGCCCTTCACTTCAACACCTGCTGTACAACACACACACAAAAAAAAAATCACATAACTCCTCAAATTTACAAAAATCTGGCCAAAAAATTACAACTAGCCAAAAGACTCACTCAACTTTTTCGGGACAAAATACAATTTGTGTTAAACTGGATATTTAAATCCACTTGGATTAGCCTTTAAATAGTTCACTATCATGTCAAAACTTTATAAAGAACACAGAAAACTTCATAACCACAAGTCTTTTGCTGATAAAAATGCCTTTTTCACAGTCTCTGCTCACTCATGCTCAGTAGATCCCGGGCCGTGTTGAACCTCAAACCACTGAATGGTCATTGTGGTGCGCTCCGCTCAGGACCGTGTGGTTGATGGAGGACGCAGACCGGTCCGAGCCCTCTGCTGTACCGTTCACGTTCTCCTGCCGCTGACAGCACAGGATCTGTTTGAACGTGATGCTCATCTCCTTGTCCCGGTAGGAGTATATGATAGGGTTCATGGCAGAGTTGAATTCCGCTAAAAGAAGGAAGAATTTCTCATAGGTCAGGACATTGCATTTGGCGCAGACCACGTCCAGCAGGAGAAGCACCAAACCGGGTGTCCAGCACACTATGAAAGCACCTAAAAAACAAGAAAAAATGGATGCGACTCATGAGTAATACAGAAAACCGAAATGTGTTTTTCTGTACTGATTTGACAGGTTTAAAAGGAGCATAGTTACACTCTGTAACAGTTGCTGACAGCACCCAAATGTCTTCCTTAATTTTGGAGTATTCAATAATTTCTATAACCAATCGGATTTGAGCATTCAACAGCCCTGTAGGATAAATTTAAGTAATAGATAAATCACTGGCTACTCGCAGAACAGTTGAAGTGTAATTCAAGTATAGGAATTGAATAATTATGCAGGAACTAAACAGAGTGCAAAAATAATACATAAATTGTAAATTTTAGGTATGATGTTAAGTTCTCATGGGCCTAAAGAAAACTTCAAAGTAAATTGTAAAAAACGGCATCTGGGGTTGTCAGAATTCGACCGCAAAAATACAGTAACAACATTTTAGGTTTTACGGTTTTAAGTTGCATTTACAGTTAAATACTGTAATTTCATTAACTGATACAATGTTAATATACCAACCTATTAAAGTACTGAAATCTTTTTTGTACCTTTGAAATACACTCATAACCACCAAATGGTGGTGGTGGTGATGAGAAAATCACGGGATGAACCAAAGCCCATCACAAGCTTTTAAATATGAACATATACAAACACTAAACACCATCATGAGACTCATTAAACTCATTAACATTAATTTGTGTTTCTACAACAAAAGTTCATGTTTAATGCGTTACTTGTCATTTATTTAAAATACACTAATACTTTCTGGATATAGGTTGTATTTCAAGGTTGTATTTTTAGTGTATATACTTTGTGTAAGGATAGCATTTGAGGATAGCGTTTTCTTCAGAAGAGGGTAGTTTCCTATATAGTAAGTGCACAAAGTTTTGAAACAGAGCCTGCATCTCATCATATAAGGCAGTGGCTATCTGGCTTTTCCATTACTAAGAGAAGGGCAGGGATGTATCCAATGCTTAAAACAATCCTTGCAGTATATTTCTTTGTGCCAAACATACTTTTTCTTATGAATCTCACCTAACAAGATTTCGACAACCAGAAAATGTTTACTAAAAAAAAGAACATTTTGGCTACAGATGCTATTTTGCTAGATAGAAATACATTTGCAAGAGCACTACTCTTCTTTTAGTCGAACGCAGCTGCTCTTGAATGGTTTACATCACTAGAAAGTTATGTGGAGACTCTCAGCAGTTAGATAAACTCCAAGTTGTTTCCAGCAAGGCTTTGCCACATGTTTTGCTCTCTCTGAACAAACCCAGAGACGTGAGTGAGGGGAATTGAAGACTGCGTTTGAAGTCAGACATTCTGACAAAATTGTAGTGTCCACCATAAAGACAAAATGTCCTGTGCTGCGTTTCCCAAAAGCATCGTAAGCTTAAGTTGATCATAGCTCCATTGGTTTCAATAGGTCTACAATGTACTTAAGCTTACAATGCTTTTGGGAAACGCAGCCCTGTTTGTTTGCTTTACTCGAAAAACGTAATGCCACTACAGATTCATTGTTCTTCTGAGAATAATGAATCTCTAAATAAAAATATACTAAAAATGAAGATGTTTCCATCACAAGCACTTCACTGTGGGTTCAGCTGGGAGAATGAAGCGGTGTTAAGAGTGTCTTTTACACAAACAGCTCAGAAAACTAATTTGAAACAGAAGTAAGAGAAGATCTGCTTGTTTTGAAAGAGGAAAAAATAATACAAATGTGGCAACACACTTTGAAAATATAGTTTTGGTCGACTGTAATATGGACAGTTGGTCTTGACTACAATATTGATGCGAACTGTGATCAGTTTTTTTGTTGCTGTTCATAGCCTATGGAGTCGTCCTGCTGATGTCATACTCTCTCAGAAACATTTTACTCGATTGTATTACCTACGTTTTATGTCATGTAATTTAGGATGAAATCTGACATTGGTTAAATGGGAATGTCATCCACCAAAACACAATTCTGATTTAATTTAGCCCATTTGAGTGCTCTATAAGTGGCATTATCATGACATGATATCTCCACACACATTTCCGCTTACAACTAAATGTAATAATTAGATGTACTTTATCCGTAATCTACGTCTCATGTAATAGTAATTAGTTTGATGGATAACTATGGATAAGTATTCCTCACAGTGCACCACAGACACACAGAGAACGCTAATTCTATGGGTGCAGTGTTGGCGGCAGTTACTTTTAAATGTAATGCATTAAAATGTAACTGATTACATTACTTTTATATTGCTTTTTGTCACCCATGGGCTAGGCTTGCTTATTTGTTCTAAATAACATAAAACCCAAAAGTAATATTTTTGGCAATGGTAAGGGCCCTTTCACACCAACATTGAAATGAATAAGGCTGAAAGAAATGCCTCTGTCTTTGCACGTCACTCCCAATGACTAAGGAAATGTAAGCTGTCAGTCAATAAATGGGAACTAATTTTGTTGTAAATTTAAAAGAAATGGGTTATTTTACTTGTGTCTTGAAAAAAAAAAGGAATCTGATTTTGTATCTCATGTTATTTGCAATGCATTACTCCAAACATCGCATGGGCGTGAATTAACTGATACTTGAGTGACCTGATACTTTAGTTCAGAGTGATTCTAAACAGCAGAGGTTTATTTAAAGCATTTATTTAAAGGTTTATTGTTTGTTTAGTAATACTATAATATTTCACCCTTCATTCTCAATGTCATAACTACATGAGGATATCCTTTAGGTACAAATAAGTCGATAAAGACCTCCCTCACGCTTTATTAAAGCTCTCTTTCACTTTGAAGCTGAATAAGCAGTTAAATTGGCAGCTGCTCAAAGTATTGCTTCGTCTTAGAGCAGGATTTCAATTTATTACTTCCGCAAAGGCTTATTAACACCATCAGGCACAATGACTGTGTTCAGGCGAACACTGCAAGAGATTCAGCTTCAGAGGCAAAACAACTTTGCCAAGTCGTGTGAGTGTTGGGTTTGTCTAGGAAGTACTTTATGGCTTTCCTTTACACCAGCAAGGAATTGGCCATATCTAAAGGAAAAAATGCCTTGATTGTTTTGGAAAGTGGAAGATTTCTTGTTTTTGCCAATTATTCAGCACCTTTACACTTATTTTTGTAACATATTTCCTAAAAGAAATAACATGATAATGACTACTGTGTATTAGTAACTGTGTTCAACTGGTGCTGGGAAAGTCTAGAGTAAGGAGCCATTCATACAAAAGGTATTTTCCATTCCACTTCACTGCTTTTTTATGTGGTTTTTATGTAAATATGCTCTCAATGGATCTGTTGGACTTGCAATTTGTTTTTTTTGTTTTTTTTGTGGCATCTCATACATGGCACAAAGTTATACAAAGGCAGTGCTCAAGTTGCAGTTTTAGACTTCTTGTGTGAATGACCCCATTACTGCTAAAATAAAAGCTATTACTGGCTCTTTAGGGGCTTGATGGGACACTTGAGAAAACAGATATATTTATAAGCTGGGAGCCATAAAGTAAATAATATTAATATAAAAAAAATATATACAATAATACTTATACTAATAATTTTTTTTAAATGGTATCTTTTATTTTATTCATCTTTTATTTTTATCTGTTTTTGCAAATGAGCTCTTCATATATATACACATATATAGTGAATACTATATACACACACATGTATGTAGGACAGAATTAAAAAAGGTAAGTAGTCCACAGGTGTCATGTTTGTTACAATTGGCAGAAGTTATTACTTCACCTGCGTGACAACGTCATTATCAACAGTTCTGTGTGGTTTGAGTGATGGATGTCCAGCAAAATCACTACCCTTGAAGAGTTACAACAAGTACTAATAACTTTAAACGATAACACTTTATTTCGATAGTCCACTTTAGATATTCTACTGACAGTAAGTAACTTTGCAACTACATGTCAACTAGCAGTCATTAGAGTAGTTGACATGTAATTACAAAGTTATTTATAGTTAGTAGAATGTCTAAATGGACTATCGAAATAAAGTGTAACCCTTTGAACTTGCACGGTTTGCGAGAATTAAAATAGAATTGTTATTTTAGCATCTAGTCAGCAATTATATTGAGTTGTGTAATAAGTTTACAGCTGTTATCATTTTGCTGCTTCCAAAAACACATCATGACTTAATGTCACATCACAAACCTTGACTCATCTAAGATACGTTCTCTTAACAAACATCATGTCATCTTTAACATTTATACTGCAAAAAATAATCAGTGTTTATCAATATTAACCACTCACTAGTAAACGTTATCTCTGCAAAACAAGTGCAATCTAACACATGGCCAAATGTTTGTGGTCAAAAATATGCAGCATTAGCAGGAGGTTGATGGGAACTCAGTGAGATGGCAACACCTGTGGAAGTGCTTAGTGCATACTTTGCATAGTTAACAGCAGATTTGGGACTGAAGGATTTGGCATATGCGTGGTCATTTGTTCAGCCCTCCCTATTTAAAAAGCTCTTCCTGTGAATTTCCTGGGATTCGGCACACAGAGCAGATTTCTAACCGGATATTTACATGTTGAAGTCTATGAGAATCTTTACATAATCCCTATTAAGTGTGTGTTTTTCCTCAAAGATAAAACGTATATTGTATTTACTATTTGAAGTAAATATGTTTGGATCTTTTGTTTTATCATCATTTTTTATTTTTTTCATTTTAAACTGAACTTTTATGTATACATATAAATATAAAAGTTCAGCTTAAAATGAAAAAAAAAAAAATAATAATAATAATAATAATAAAACAAAAAATCCAAACATATTTACATGTGTGTATATATATATATATATATATATATATATGTGTGTGTGTTTGTGTGTGTGTGTTATAAAAGCAATTTCATGATTGAATTAGTGGAGTGAATTTAATTCAAAGTGATGAAAGTTGTTTATACACTCTCAGAAATAAGGGTACAAGCCCTTTTCAGAAGGGTCCATTTTGGTATTTTAAAGGTACATATTAGTACTTAAAGTGTACATATTTGAACCTAACAGGTACAAAAGTGTACCTTTTGAAAAGGTACCACCCCAGTGACAGCTTTTGTACCTTTATTTCTGAGAGTGACATGAAGAAATCTGACTTAACACCATTTTAATGGATGTTTGATAAAAAGCTATAGTGATATACTTCCATAACTTTGGAATCATTGCTGTTTCTTGGGTGTGATGTTTATAGTCCTCATAAACTACGAATATGGCAGTTTCTGGGATTCACAAGAGACAATATGGCAGTAAATCCAACAAAATATTTTTAATGTGATACTTGCACACAGTTTGGAAATGCAGTGTTGAGTGTTCATGTGATCCATTAATGCTGATAAGGCAAGAACGCATATAAATAAAAAGCCAACACTGGCAAAATGTATTTCAAATGAAACACCCTGCTGCTTTACACAAGTTCTGATTCTCGCTGTCGTAAGGAGCGGAAACCGTTCCAATGATTTCATCATCACTGTAACTATGTTATTCAAATATACTTCATACGCCCTTGAGTAACTCTCAACAATGGATGAGTCATGCCTTTGAGAATCCACAAAACTAATTTCATTTTAGGTTGTGGAAGTTATTTGGAACAGTGTGAAAAGATACAGCATCTCATAGTTTCCTGGAAAGTCCTTTTTGGTGGATAGTACACAACTTCTGATGTGACAGTAGACATCAATGTTGCCAGATCTCACTGACAAAAGTTCATGTGTTTTATAATTAGATAAGCAGTGAATTTTGAATGTGCAATAAACTCTCATGCAGATAGAGCAGGAAAATAACATAATGATGTCCAACAACTACTAAAATAACCTTGTTATAGCACCTATGCCATATTTCTTTTAGCACCTTTTAGTGGACTCTTTTGGCACACAATATTTTGACCACTTCCTGCTGCACAAGTTTGCTTCTATAGATGTGTCGGTGGAAGTTGAGATACGCTGATCAGAATAAACCAAAGATGACCAGTGCAAAACTTCATGAGCCTTATTGCTATTGTACTCATTTGTATGTTGCATTGGATAAAAATAAAATAAAATATCTGAATGTAAATGTAGTAACATCAGCATAACAGATCCAGACTGTTATGCGTTATTTGTGAAAAAAATCTATTTTTGGTCTCATTTTAGCAGTGTAATATGATTTGAAGGATTACATTATTTATACAATAATTACACACTATAATTGCCGTGTTATTAATAGTTATACATCTGTAATCTCCAGGCTGAGATCACATTCTACAAACCGTGCTTTCATCCAGACCCCTCGCTCTCCTTTCTCTTCAGAGGTTCAAGACAAGCTCTGCCCAGTTCAAACAACAACAGCACTGTTTCCTGCACAGTGCTTGTACAGCGGGATGCTGCACCATGACTGGGTTCCTTTTTTCCAGGCCAGGCTTCACTGGAGGAGCCAGCGAGGCATGACACTGATGCAGTGCAAGGCAAACAGTGGAACTGGCCGCAAGATCACTATGACGGGCCCTCAGCTGTAGACTGCTCAAGGGCTACATTGTTTGTCGGCCTTAAATTGGCACAATCGAGCAAAGGGTTATGTATTACATAGCATTTAGGTAAAGCTCCTTATAGACTTTTGGTGGTTTGAACCACAACTTGGAGCCTGGTGCATAAATTTGTACTAGCATTGAAGAACCTTGACAGGAAGCGAATACATGGAATTTCGCCAAAAAGGCAATGAGAGTGAAAAGAAATTGGAGAGAACAAATTGATCCCCAGAGCAAATTCTCTATGTCATAGTGACATCATTAAAGGAAAGATTCTCAGAGAACATGTGCAGTTTAGCTCCATGATGCTCATATCTACAATGTAGATAATTGTGGTATACCAAAAAACGATTAATAACCATTTCATGTGTTTTTTTGTAAAGATTTGATAGTCAAGAGAATTGACCTTCCTGAGGTTTCCCACCATTTTCGAATAATATTAAAAATAAGTTACGACAGTTTGTTTATTGAACAAATCATTGTGGTTTAAAACCATCTGCTTATTGTTGCATATTCACCGTAATAAAGGATGTGATGCTATTTTTAAGTAGATATACATGTGGAATAGTGTGAGAATTGATCCATACAGTAGGCGAAACACAAGTTATATGTCTTAATTTGTAGACAGAAGGTAAAATAAAGCCTGAAAGACTTACTGCTTCTGTCAAAATGCTGGGATGTGCATCTGATGGGCACTTTACTATCCCTTGAGGGCATAAAAGAGGATTTGTGAATGGCAGTAGCTGTGTTTCCGTTCAAATTGTGAATTAAAAATATACCTAATGGTACCGCATCAATATATCGCAAAAAGTTTTTGTGCTCATATGAGGTGGTTTTTCAGGCAATTCGAAGAAGAAATATTTTGCAAAACTGCTAATTTTTTTTACATTGGTTAATGGAAATGGTTAATGGTTTTTTGCCGGTGTTTTCAGATCATCGTCGCATTTCTGCAGCAAAGAGGGGTATAGTATTTATAATTTCAAATACATTTTGTCTTCTATCATCAACAATATTGCATGTTGATATAGTCACACTTATCATTTATTGACCCGTCTCACTTTAGCCAAGGGGAGAAAAAAGCTTGTCAACAAACATTTTTGTCATAGTTTTCGTTAGTTTAGTGGCTTTTAGTTTTTAGTCTGTTAGCTTTGAGGACAAATCTATGTCATCGGTGTCCAACCCTGCTCTTGGAAGGCTACCATCCTGGATAGTTTAGCACCAATCCAAACTAAACACTAAACCACAAGTGTGTTGTGAAGCAGGTTGGAACTTCAGTATGCAGGCTAGTGGCCTTCAAGGTGCAAGGTTGGCAACTGAGAATTGGTTCCCAACTTTGTTCCTGTAGCCCCCAAAACTGAACACTGAACGTGTCAATTTGTCTGTCACACCCATTTCAGTCTCTACTAATGACCTGAAGACCTGAATCAGGCATGTTTGCTTAAAAAGACATGCAAAATATGTAGTGTGGGGGGCTCCACGACCAAAATTGGAAACTATTCTGCTGGAGTTGGGGTGTCCAATCCTATACCCTACTGAGGTAATCTCAAATCTTAAGGTGAACCAGCTACTCCAGTTCCTTTTTTGTTATTATTACTATAAATTTCCAGGCAAATCTGTTGGAGAAAGTTGGATTTAAACTTAAGACGTTGGCCCTCCAAGCCTGAAATACCAATTATAATCAATTATAGAAGCAGAACTTACCCAATACGATCACGACCGTTTTCAGCAAGCTCATCATAGTGTCCCGGTTCCGCCGTTGACCCGAGCTGTGCCGGGACATCCTCATGGTTCGCTGACGTACATACATAAATATGTGGGCGTATAGAATGACCATCACCACGAAGGTCACCAGGTTGAAGATCGCCCAGAAGCCCAAGTAGGAGTTGCTGTAGAGGGGAGCCATGTTGGAGCAAGTATCTATAGCACAGATGCAGTTCCAGCCCACGCTAGGAATGGCACCCATGACGATAGACATGGTCCAGATGATGACGATAACTACAACTACTCGTCGATTGCTCATGCGGGTATGGAGCTGCATGCGAAACACTGTTATGTGGCGCTCAATGGCTATAGCTAACAAGTTGGCAACTGAGGCTGTAAGGCTTGTATCGATGAGGCCTTGGCGAAGCAACCACGTACTGACCGTTAGTCTTCTCGTGTTGGGTCCCGTGTTAAACATCAAGTAGAAATAGGCAAGTCCTGCAAAGAAGTCCGCGGCTGCGAGGTTAGCCATTAGATAGTAGATTGGAAAGTGAAATCGGCGGTTGATGTAGATGGCCACCATCACGAGCAAGTTTGCTAGCATAATAAAAATACAAACTGTAATCCCAAGTCCCATCACTAGCTTGCTTACAGCGTTCCATTCTGTGGCCAGATACTTCTGACTACGATTGTAAAAAAAGGCTATAGTTTCATTGTAGTAGCATTGTCCGTCTTCCATCCTGAAAGGTTATCTTTCTGAAAAAGATACAAAAAAAAGTGTCAGAGTTTCAATATTACATCAAGTCTAATGAAAGTTACACAGGGCTTAAACTTTTGCATAATTTATGAATTGTAATTGGATATTGATGATATACAAACTAGACTTGTCAACCACATGCATGGAAGCCAAATGATTTAGAGTCATTGACAATAGCCAATAATTGTTATTATGAAATAAAATGTTGATGTATGTTCTGTGACCAAACACAAGATCAATGAAAAAACATATCCGTATTATTATGGTAAATGCAGTAACTGCGTAAAACCTAGGTAATAAATCTGAATCTACCCCAAAACCTAATCGTTACTCTATATTATTTAGTACTTTTTTAGGTAAGTACACTGTAAATACAGGTAAGTGTACAGACTGTAAAATAAAGTGTAACCACAATGTCTCTATTGTGAACAACAAGAAAAATTCTCATTTAACTCCAAAGTATGTCCAGAACCCATTGAGATGTTTCACAGGCATAACATATTGACTTTATAGCATGCAATTTCCATCTCATTTTGTTTTATTTGCATGTTACCTCATAACATTGACAAGGAAAGGCACACAAAAAAGTGACAATTTTCATAAACAAGCAAACAAGCACAATAGTTGTCTTAAGAATAGCTTTCTGACTCTCAAAACTAACTATTAAATACATCAGTGAATTGGCTGAATCTTCCTCCCCAAACACCCAGCACAGGAAATAGGCCTTATTTGTGTATTCCAAGATAATTTAACCCTTAGCATGTGTATGAAAGCAATCAATAGGGTTTTCATTGTTGTTTCCTTTTTCTTTTTTCTTTTTTAAAGAATCATTGTGATAAGATTTGTCTACAGTAACTATCAATATCCATTTTTTAAATCACATTCAAAAAATTCTAATAAAGTCATTTTGAAAATGTTGTCATCATTTAACAAACCAGAAATTTTGAATAATGCAGTGATTGCTCTTTTCACCAGCAATTAAAATGACTTAGATTTCAATCTTCAAAAATCATGCAAATGCACCATTAAAGTCTCAGTAAAGTATCATAACAATACAACACTTTTGTTTGAAAACTTGGCTACACTAAAATGAATGAATGAATAAATGAATACAGTTGAATCATTTTTAGTGCAACAGTTTCTTTTAGCCATTACTAAAACTTCAAAACACACTTTTTTTTCCCTGCTCACATTCAGCTATCTCAGGCTCAGCATGCTATCAATTGTTTAGAATTCAAATGCCAAGCGAGAGTGGATGACCTTTCCACAGTTATTGTGTACTTCTAAACCTATCATCACCACACATTGGTCCATAGTGCTGGGATACAGAAAGACAGATCCTGTCATTGTGTGTCAATGTGTTTTATGATATAGCCCCAGGCCTCTGATCTCTCTAAACTAAAGGCAACGAACAAGAGCTTTCTGTGCACAAATGTCTGTGAACTTCCTCTCTGCCAGTTTCAGCATTATTGTAGCACCCATCCTCAATGGATAAAGACGGTGGAAAGGAAATTCCAGAAAGGCCTTGGCTGAGTGCACTTGATAACATTGTATCTTCACAAAGTCTCCTGCTAAAACCACATTGCAAGACCGTTACTCAAGGAAACATTCAGTGATAATAAAAACTTTTGCTTAGGAAGTACATAGTAATTATATTGCGCTATTTCATTTGCCAATTGAATCTTCCAAATAAGCTTTTCTCTAAAACATTTCACTTCATGAAATAATGCATTTTTTATTATCATTTATTTATTGCTTGTATTGGCCATCCATACAGTGCATTTATGTATAATATTGCAAATATATCTTAGTACCAACTGGTATAAATGGTGTTTTAATATATCCATCACTGAATTATATATGCTTGATCTTGTTTATTTAGGGATTTATTAATGACAATCTTAGAAGCATATCTAAATAATAAAAGAGTTTAAATAAAAGAGTGTTCATACCTTTTCAGAAAATCAACCAGACCCTGATCATAATCAACAATATAAAGCAGGCTACACTTTCAGAAATAAAGGTACAAAAGCTGTCACTGGGGCGGTACCTTTTCAAAAGGGACATGTTTGTACCTAAAGGGTCCATTTTGGTACCTTAAAGGTATATATTAGTACTTAAAGTGTACATATTTGAACGTAATAGGTACAAAAGTGTACCTTTTAAACAGGTACCGCCCCAGTGACAGCTTGTGTACCTTTATTTCTGAGAGTGTACCATTAATATGCAATATAAATACTGTGCAGGCAAACTTTCTGAAAATGAGGTTAAGGAACAAGCAACAGCACCAGCCTTGATCCATTTCAGTATTGGTCCCCTGCCTGTCTGAGAATACAATGCAGGCATTGTTTTGCACCCATCCTGTCAAAAAAGCAATGAAACTGGATTGCAACAAAGAATAAATTGTTCACATTGGTGCATAGGCAATACTCCAGTGTGATTCAGAGCAGAATGATGCTAATGTATGCCCATAATTAGGTAGGCATCTGCAAGCTGTTAACAATCCAGGAAGAACTCAGGTAAAGTAGTGGTGGTTTCATGTTCAGAGACCTTTGAGGGTCACTCTGCATTAAAGATGCATTACAAAAAATAATGACCCACATGCTACACTGACTGAAAATTCCTAATTAATTACCAAGCACAAATCTTATTCTACAGAATATCACCCTGTTAGACACTCTTTTTAGAGAAATTTCAGTCTGAACATTACAACCTCGCTTGGTCCCTGAGGCTAAAACCTGTCTGAAAACAAGTGTCATAGAACCTGTTTTGGCATGTCCTCCTGCCATGGACTTGAAACTGGTTGCAGATGTGCTAATGGTATCATTTACCTGTCTCTAGCACCCTTAGGTCCATACTCGCCTCTAAATATTTGAGCACACTCTGGGACATTCTCTGACAGCATTCAAAGGGCATTCTTTGACAGCCTTAGTCTATCCAAACAGAAACCGAAAGAAAGTTACAATAATTGATTTAAAATGTATTTAGGTATCACAATGATTACACACTGCCTCAGACTACAAAATTACAGAGAAGACTGTATATTTAACAAAAAAGCAGTATGGACATGCTTTGTTGAGTTGGTTCTTTGGAAGCCTCCTCAGTTCCAAAACAAAAGGTGGCTACAAAAAACTCAACTAAAGTAAGGGGTTGATGTCTTTAAACCACAGATGTGTCAATGGACTGCTGAGACATGGTTTTGAAGTTTGCTGAGAACTGAGCCAGTTTGATGGAAAACTGTCTGGTTTTCCCAGGGCCAACGCTGGCCAAATGGGTGCCCTAAGCAGAATAGTATTGTTGTGCCCCCTCCCTCAAAAAACCAAACCAAAAAATAAAACACTTACTAGCCTATAAGGGGTCAAAATAGAACTTAAATAAATTAAATAAATTAATTGTAATTACATTGTATTATTTATAAATTACAATTGTAGCCCTAGACAGAAACGAGCCTATATGATTTTATTAATACAGTGTGATTGATTTTATGGTCTCAAGCATTCAGAAATCACACAAAATAAAACGTCCACATTTTTGTTGAAGAAATTAAATAGGCTGTAGCATTTCTATTACAAAAAGGTGGCCAAATTGAAAAATAAATAATAAATAAATTAAGTGGATATTTGAATTAAATCTTTGGTCAATATTAAACAAAAATTGGATCGTCCTGTAAATGAAGCAACAGCAATTATCAGGCCTTTGGTGCCTTTTGCAGGCATGTATTACATTATGTATTTTTACAGTGTTATTCAATGAAACCATAAGTAAACCATATACCATATATTGCCTTGTTGTTTTATATAAAACATTTTAAGTCATGGAAACTGCAATGTTATGTGTATTCAGCCGCAAGCATAGGTGAGAGCACGTGACACATGTCCCGTGTGCATACTGCACTGCGTTCATCATAAAATATATATATATATATATATATATATATATATATATATATAATTAACCTATATACATGTATAATGTATGTTTATGTATAAATTATGTATAAATTTTTAATAATATAGAACGAAAGTTTTTTGGGTTTTTTTGAGAAACTGGAATGGTGCCCCCCTGGGAGATGGTGCCCTACGCAGACTGTGTACTCTGCGTGTAGGGAGCAGCGGTACTGGGTTTTCCGTTTTTGCCTAGAGATGTTAATTCATCACTTGATGTTAGGTGGCCTTGAATCTTCCTCTAAATTAAAAGAAATGGCAAATGGGAAAACATAACCTAGCTGTCTTGTAAACCAAACTTGCTAAATTGACATTTCGTTTGTAGAACACTAACAACATTGTTCAGAAGTAAGCAAAGAATGGAAATTTGAATCCACTGCAACTGCAGAAAGTTTAGCAAAAACCCCTAATATACTTCAGGGGAAATTGATGGACAAACTGGTTTTTCAGCGTTTCAAATAAGCCCATAAAAAAGGTAATTTGAAGTCTGTTTTGGGAGTTTGAAAGTTTCCAGACAAAGTTCACTCTGGCTGGTAAACACCTTTAGACTACCATTGGTGTGTGGTGATTATGTAATAAGTAGGTGTGGCTCTGGGACTCCACCTTCTTTCTCTGCTTCATTTCTTCTGTTCAGTCTGTTGAGGTCGGACCGAGTGAAAACTTGAACACCCTGGAGTGTTGATTTAGTGGAGATGTAATTATTAAGATGAAAGCATGAAGCACATATACACATATTTATCTATAAAATTCTCTCAGAAGCATGTACAGTATCGGAATGTTGGCTAAAAGTATACTGCTGTTTGCATCAAACTTGTATCGCAGAATGAAAAATAACTTTACTGCAAGTATCTTAAAGTGCCCCTATTATGGGTAACAAAAGGCTCATGTTTTGGTTTTGTGACTCCCCATCAACAGGTTGAAATGCGTGCATGGTCAAAAAATATTTTCTTATATTTCCTTATAAAATGGATTTATGTTTACCTTTGCTCAACGACTCCCAAATGATCCACTCAACAATTCATTTTCTCCAACCCCCTCCTTTGCATGATGCTAATTTGGTGATTGGTTGATTGGTCAATTAAATTTAAAGCAGTGTTTGTGATCGTGAGCAGTGCTGCTTTGTGTTTACCTGGGAAATGGATATTTTTAATGCTCCTAAAGCAGCACCTAGTGACAACAAGAGTGTGGGCAATATGCTTATGATTGCTTATGACTTTCAGATTTAAAACTTTGCAGGATGTTTGCAGAGGCATTTTAAAGCAAGTTCTTTCTCTTGGAGCTTCTCCCATGTGCCAACCAGAGTTGTCCAACCTTGCTCCTGGACAACCAAAGTCTCACAAAGTTTAGCCTCAACTCCAATTAAACTCATCTGAACCAGGTAATCAAGGTCTTCAGATTCACTAGAAGCTCCCAGGAAAGTGTGTTGGAGCAGGATGTACTCTGCAAGAAGGTGGCCATCCAGGAGCAGGACTGGACACCCCTGGACTACATCAATAGCAAAGTAAAATCTGTTGGCAGCTCTTGGTGGCAGCACTCCACTACACAATTGAGGGCATGGAGTTGGTTAGTCTGGTGGCATGCTGTGCCACAAAAACAAAGTCCAGCAGGGCTCCAGTCCAAAGAAGGCAGCTGCCCCTCTTAAAGTTAAAAAAAAACATATAAATAGAGCATTGCTGGCATGCCACAAAACTGTACTCTCTTGGTCTATAGAGACAATTCCACATAGGCAATGAAGAACTATGAATGTGCTGCACACCTGTTTCTTCTTAACTCTTCATTGTTACGTCCTCATTTGCTTTTCACATCCTTTTGTGGAGACCCATCATACTGGCACAATCAGAGCCACCATTTTCAGGTCTTCATCATATGTTTTGCATTATAATGAAAGGAAAGAACTCCAGTATTCCATTTCTGGTTCTACTTCTAACATGCAGATTGGAGTACATTCAGCTAAAAAACAAAACACGTCCTGAATTGACCTACACCGAGTTAATGATCACACTTGTTTGTCTTTGTCAAGCATACAACACAACTCAAGCTAAAATCCTCAAGAAATTTCTCAAGAAAGTTAAGATGAAATCTACATTTGGCTTTTTATGGTTCAATCATTGTAAAGTCTGCACATAGAAATTGTTTTATGCAATTCATGTGAATGAAACCCCACCTAGAATATGTTTAGCAGTGCGTGGTGGCACTATCTTCCTGAATATGTCATGGTAGAGAGTGTTTGCACCCAGACTGGATGCACCTGGTGCTCTAATATTCCTTGGAAGCTATACAGTCTTACAAAACAATCATCAGACCTAATGATTTGGACAAGATGGCTGCTCAAATCATTATGAAACTCAGTGTTTAACAGTTGGCAAACTGGCTAGATGAAGCAAACAGGATAAAAAATGATTTAACAGGTTTTTTCCATTACTCAGGGGTCTAGGCTTCCTGCTCATTTCTCCAGATTCTTTTACTGTACACAGTATTTAGATACAAGTGGTTTCCAAATGGCAGCCCCCTGACATAAATTTGCTCAGTTTTTGCTCAGAGTGGGTCACTGGGGTTCAATTTTAAGGTTCTACGTTTGCGGTATTCAGAACTAAGTGCTAAGTATCCATCTATCTCCACTAAAACAATAATTCATCCAGAAATATTCACATATCCACCAACATTCGAAACCCACATGCCTTTCTATCTTACTTACAACGGACAAGAATAAAATATGTATGCATAAATATTGGAATGGCAATACTACTCCTTAAAAATCTTCATGAAATTGGGATGGATGTTAATATTTTTAGTAAATGATAACCATGGAATGGATATAGGGTCTTTCAAGTCAAAAATCAGCATAAAAGTGTCCTAAATTTAGTCCAAGTGGCTTATATATATAATTGTATTCCAAGTTGTATAAAGCCATAAAATGGTTTGCATGAAAAAAATAAATAAATAAATAAATAGGGGGGAGTGGGAATGGTTGCAGCAAAGGATATGTTATTATATTTATATTGCACATGCTCAATAAGTCCCTCATTTTTCCTGGAAGAAATTAGTCACATGTCATCATCCCTAAATAAATCAATAAATCATTGAAAATAATAAAACTTGTCATGGTAAAAAAGCATTTTTTGTCACTTTCTAAGCGGTTTCCATAAAGAATCATAAAGACATATTATTTTAATCAGTTTTTTTTTTAACTTCTAATAGGCATAACTAGCATGTGTCAAAGATATTGTGTCAAGTTAACAACTTTTATCACAGCTGTCACAACATTGATGTGAAAGCTTGCCATAAACACTACAAATTTGTAATTTTATGGTTTAATAAAGAACCCCTTTCAATAATGAGGTATCTCTTTTTAAAGTAAATAGGTTTTTGAAATAACTCTAATTTGAACCTATTTTCCTTTTCTCTCACCCTCACACATTCGTACACATATTTCACTTGCATGCACACACACTCTCTGTTTCATAAAATTGTAGATTACTGTAATTTGTATTTGAAAAATAAGACTGATTATTACTTTGTTAACTGCTTGATAGTAAAAGTTGGAGCTGCAGTCCTGGCACAGACTGGTTTGGTTGAGTTTTCTTCTGTCGTTAAAAAGTATATAGCTGACACATACTGCTAATTGACAATAACTTAGTGATTCACCTCAACAGCTGCATTTGTTATTATAATCTAGTTACTTTTAGCTCACATGACGTGGTTCTTTTATCTGATTCACCCATATATTTCAAAATTGTTTACTCAGTTTTCATTCTTAAGGATATTACAAATAGGAGAACACTTATACTAACTAAACTATCTTATCCTACACCCCTAACAACATGAAATGAGCGATATCCTGTGTTATTCACTGCTCTACCAAACACCCAACTTCAGACCTGACTTGAAATTGATGTTATCAGGCTGACTTCAGTGTTTCGTTTGTGACTCATAACATTTAGGCATATATTCTTGTCAATGAAGAGGCTTTGAGAGGGTTAACCAAATAGTTTTTATATTAACAGGCACTAGAGGCTGGACGCACATCACTATGCAAACGAATGTGATATCTTATGACGAACTTGATATGTTATTTTAAAATGATGGCAGATGATTTGAATAGAGTGTTCACTGACATCAATGTAAGAACACTTGAGGAAGAAGCCAAACAGTGATTTCATGCACTCGTCTGAACTATTAAACCCACGTTTCCCTCTCTTCCATAAAGCCTGTTGTGCTCACAGTTGTGTCACAGTTGTGTTCGGGTGTGTTCTGAAATGCATATGGGCTGCACACTGCACAAGTTTTAACTTTTTAAAACCCATATGTTGTAACTTAAAATCTTGTATCGACTATATGCCAAGTCAGACATAAGGCACACATTTTAATGTAAACAAATGACATGCAACATATTGATTTTGATGTTTATCTTGTTGATGAGAATCTTATGACCTCTGTAAAAAAATAGGTTTTATATATATATATATATATATATATATATATATATATATATATATATCAACACAGTCTCATGACCAATTTGTACGTATTCGTATGAGGTCCCAACTTCGTGCTAATTCGTACTAATTCGTATGACCTCACTCAGGTTAGTTGTAGGACATTCGTACAAATTCATACGAATTGGCAACTCGTAAAATACGTACGATTTAGAATAAATGTGAATATATATATATATATATATATATATGTATGTGTATTGGTTTGTACATAGTGTGTGAGTGTGTTTGTGTTTGATACCCACAGCAGGCTTTTTTCTTTTTTTAAATACAATCATTTACATAAAAAATAAACATGCCCTTTTCCCTTATAATTCTCTACCACAATGTGGATTTTTTTTAAATTACTATAATAATTACATATTTTTATTGCATTGATTCATTATTTATTTTACTCCTTTAAATTTATGCTGATTAATATATATATATATATATATATATATATATATATATATATATAATCACAACAGCATTTTATTAGTTTATTTTATGTTTGTTTTTTGTGTTTATTATAAAATGGTTAAAATTACTGTAGCTTAATAAAGATAATCACCATTGATAATATTATTTATTTATTAATTAATTAATTTATTTTTTTGGTACAACTTGGATTTAAAATGGAGAAAACTAAAAAAAACTAACGAAAAAACTTGGAAATGGTTTAAAATTATATATCGCAGTAATTATTATCGCTATTATTAATGTTATTATTATTTATTTATTTATTTATTTTTTTTAAATGTTAAAAATCAGAATACATTGTAATGAAAGCAAAACAAAAAATCTTATGGGCTCTTTATTCTTCTCATTTTGGGTTGTATACGTGCAGTACACAAAAATATTTCTGTGTGATACACCCTACTACAAGTAAGCAAGTCATCACAAAGTTACAAGAGCCTACCACAATTCACACTGTGAGTTTGTCTTTGAAACTAAGCAGACTAGGCGCCGTAAACTCTAGCGAGGACATAAAACAATCTCAAGATAACAGCTTGACACCCACACCACAACAAATCATTATCCTATGAAGATAATACGCAGTTTAGAAATCAATAAACCTCATACTGCATCTGAACTAAACTGTTTTGACGTCTGCATCTCCTCATGTATTCAAAGCAACAAACCACACACCTCAAAAGATCACATACATCAAAATAGTGTGTCTTATTTATACTGCTGACTGGGTGGCCATTAAAATAGCACACAATAGAGCATCACCATGCACTGGATTGAGTCATGGGACCTCCCATCCATGCCCACTCCACCTATTTATTTAGAGAGCGCCACTGCAGCAAATTGAAGGCCACTGAACACATTTTGAAGTTTGATATCTCCCTTCAGCAGCTCTGACACATGCAGGAAGGGCAGGAACCAGCTCTGCTACACCAGTCCTGACCTGTGAGGTGATGGGAGCCAGGGGTGTTTTCTGTAAAGAGGAGGCTTTCCTGTCTCTGTCTCGGGTGCAGCCGACCAGCCAGTGGATATAATAAAACCTTGGCACTAAATTTGTTAAGTCTACCTATTAAAAAAAAAAAAAAACAAAGCACAATGAAGGCTAAAAAATTGACTGCATCTTTACTTTTGTGACACATGTTAGGTGAGATCCGCCTTAAGTGTTTTTGGCAAACAAATAATATCCTTAAAAAGTTTTCAAATGCAGTTCATTGCATAACATAAAGATTTGGTTTTATTTTGGTCAATCTATTCTCACACATTCAATGAGTTTTCTGTCATTTTCCTGTCATTTCCTCTCAGAATATAGAAATAATATCAAATAAATGGTGTGGGAATAAAATTAAATAAATAAATAAACT
>JAUMHE010000059.1:1832228-1843318 GCA_032359235.1 Enteromius mattozi | reverse complement strand
AAACGCGTCACTAAAATGAACTGAAGCTCCACAAAAACATAACACACAGACATGAGAAATAAATCTATAGAAAGCTTAAAGTGTCTACTTTTAAATGCAAGTCTTATGCGACCACGCGCTAGAGCCACTTTCGTTATCAAAACAGCAAGTAGGCTATATTATTATTATTATTATATAGGCTTTGCTATGCAGTTAAATTAATGTGGGCGTATTCCTTTCTGAAGTCATAATAAAAACTAGTTTTAAGTGTTAATGACACTTTTTTTTTCTTCCTCCATTCCTGGCGCCCCCTGGATGTGCGGCGCCCTTAGCATTTGCCTATACTGCCTATGCCACGGGCCGGCCCTGTTTGTACTGACAGTGAAAAAGCTTTTGGATGGCTTTATAACCCACTTAGTGGAGACGGTTTTCCTACTTCCATCTGCTCTAGTGTTTGTTTTGTCCATTTGAGTAGTAATTATTTGTCCAGAATCTTTCCTGGCCAGTCTAGATGGTGCCATTGCCATTTTTTCATCTCTTAATTGGGGTATTGCAGTTATTTAAGGAATCACATACAGTGGGACTGGAAAGAATGAGTGAGCCCTAAACCGAGTGCTTTCTGACAACTGACCCAGGTGAATCTGTCAACAAACAAACCAGATAGAAGAGTAGATTTACGAACATGAAAAAATGGTGTTTATTGACATTGATTGAGACAAGACAAAAATGACCGGTCAAATGATTGGTCAAATCGCCTATCAATCAAATTCCAAGTTATTTCACAATTTTGTTTAGTTTCTAAATCTGATATTGATTGCTATCAACCATTCTAAGAAAAACAGTCAAAATTGCAAAATATAAACACAACTGTAAAGAAAAATTACATTATTAAAAAAAACTTTGATTTTACAAATAAAGTTATAATAAGCTCTTTTTTCTTTTCTTTTCTTATTTTTGTTTGTTTTTTATAAGTTATAACATCTACATGCTATGGAAACTGTTTCCACCACAACAGCAACAACAATGATATAAACTTGCAATTCTGACGTTTTTGTCATTGTCACGCCCATGTCTGCGTTTGTGTCTTTAGTTTAGTTTTGGTTTCGTTTCATGATTTCCTGTATGTCTTTATATGGTCATGTTCCTGTCCTTGTTTAGTTAATGAGTTCATCGTTGCCACCTGTGTTCCTCACCTGTCCTGCATCTTCCCTCATGTTTATAAGCCCAGTGTATTCTGTCCTGTGTGTCATTCGTCAAGGTTATTTTCTGTGTCTGTAGACTGTCTTAATGTAACTCTTCAAAGTGAGTAAAGTTTATGTTTGACCCACCTTCGTTGTCAGCGTCTGAGTCTGCATGCACCGTGACAGGACGAACGACCATACAAGAATGAAGAGGATGATTTCCCCAGAGGAAATCCTCCACCGCCTCCTCAACGGGCTCACTCCTTTCCCCGGCCCACACGAGCAACGGCCAGGAGACCATCCTCCATTGCCCGGCTCGCGGCTCGCCCATCGGCCGAAACCACTCCCGAAACCGGCGCGATAGGAGGGGCGAGTAGTGCCGATCCCAAATCCAGTTCCAGAGTCACGGCCGGAAGGGCCGTTCCCCAGTCCAGTTCCTGTTTTACGGCCAGGAGGCCATCCTCTCTTGCCCGGCTCGCGCCTCGCCATTCGGCGGAGGCCGCTCCCGAGACCGGCACAATATGAGGGGCAACTCATGCTGGCTCCTCAAAAACAGATCCAGATCCCTGCACACTCCAGTTCACAGATCCCAAGTCCAGAACCTGATTTGTGGTCTGGTATGCCAGCTCTAATCCCCGCTGATTCCGATTCACAATTTCCTGATCCAGTTCCAGAGTCATGGCCAGGAGTGCCAATTCCAGCCCCTAGATTACGGCCCAGAGCGCCGATCCCGATCCCTGTTCCAGAGTCTCGGCCAGGAGAGCCGATCCCGATTCCAGTCCCTAGTTCTCGGCCAGGAGAGCCGATCCCGATTCCAGTCCCAAGTTCTCGGCCAGGAGAGCCGTTCCCGATCCCTGTTCCAGAGCCTCGGCCAAGAGAGCTGATCCTGATTCCAGTTCCTGATTCTCGGGCAGGAGAGCCGATCCCGATTCCCATTCCTGATTTACGGCGAGCCGATCCCAGATCCAGTTCCTGAGTCACAGCCAGTAGAGCCGATCCCAGTTCCAGAGTCCCGGCCAGGGGTGCCGATTCCAGCCCCCAGATTACGGCCCAGAGTGCCGACCCCGATCCGTTTCGGCCAGGAGTGCCGATCCCGATTCCAGCCCCTAGATTACGGCCCAGAGTGCCGACCCCGATCCCTGTTCCAGAGTTTCGGCCAGGAGTGCCGATCCCGATTCCAGCCCCTAGATTGCGGCCAGGAGTGCCGATCCCGATTCCAGTTCGTGAGTTACGGCCAGGAGAGCCGATCTCGGAGCCACTCCCTGAGCAGGCGCTGCACGAGCGCCTCCCTGAGCACGCGCTGCACGAGCTCCCTCCAGAGTCTGCGCTGCAAGAGCGTTCCCCTGAGTTCACGCTACAAGAGCCTAAGCCAAGAGAAGAGGGAGGTTTCCCCAAGAAAATTTTTTGGGGGGGCAATAGGGTCCCGCAGCAGCCGCAGGCTGCCCTCGAGTCACCACAGCCGCAGGCAGCACTCGAGTCACCACAGCCGCAGGCAGCCCTCGAGTCACCACAGCCGCAGGCAGCCCTCGGGTCACCACAGCCGCAGGCAGCTCCAGATCCGCCATGGCCTCCCAAGGCCCCTGATCCGCCATGGCTTCCCAAGGCTCCCGATCCGCCATGGCTTCCCAAGGCTCCTGATCCGCGGTGGCGGGTCAAGTCGCCGATATCGTCCTGGAGGCACCCAGTGACAGTGCCTAGTACGGCCTCCAGGACGCCCACCCTTCCACCCCTTCTGGATGTCTTTAGGTGCGAGGACACACCTTCCGGGAGGGGGAGATAATGTCACGCCCATGTCTGTGTTTGTGTCTTTAGTTTAGTTTTGGTTTCGTTTCATGATTTCCTGTATGTCTTTATATGGTCATGTTCCTGTCCTTGTTTAGTTAATGAATTCATCGTTACCACCTGTGTTCCTCACCTGTCCTGCATCTTCCCTCATGTTTATAAGCCCAGTGTATTCTGTCCTGTGTGTCGTTCATCAAGGTTATTTTCTGTGTCTGTAGACTGTCTTGTAACTCTTCAAAGTGAGTAAAGTTTATGTTTGACCCACCTTCGTTGTCAGCGTCTGTGTCTGCATGCACCGTGACAGTTATATTATTAATTATAAAATTAATTATCATATTTGCTAGATATATATACTGGCAATTATTAAGTCAGAATTGTGTGATATAAGGTTGCCACAATTTGGGAAATATTTAATTTAATTCAATTGAGTTTAATTTTGTAGCATTAATTTTGTGGCATTAATGACCTTCCATAATATCATTTCACTATGGTTTTTAAATTAATTACCTTTCTTTCCAGGAAACCAGACCAGAATTGTGTGATATACGGTTTCCACAATTTGGTAAATGTAACCCACAACAGTGAGAAAAAACTCAGAATTCTTAGATAAAAAGTTGATAAATACGTTTAATTTAATTTTGTGGCATTAATGGCCTTCCATAATATCATTTCACAATGATTTTAAAATTAATCCTCTTTCTTTACAGGAAACCAGACCAAAAAATATCAATAACTAATCTTGCACTCTGGGGTGTGAAGGATCGCTTGTCCAATTAAATGCTGTCTGGGATGAGATTGTCCCTCCCCTTAAAGGAACAGTTCACCCCAAAAAATGAATTCATTTTCTTTCATTTCATTATTTACTCGTCTGTATGTTGTTCTGAACCACAAAGATGATTAAATAATAACATAATTTTAGATTTTGGGTTACCATCCTTTCAAGTAAAACTTTGTTATATCAACTTTAAATGGAGTCTGCAGATTTAACTAGACACTTTGAGAAGAGTGTCTTATTACCATAAAGCCACAGGTTTTTAAGCATTCAAAAGCACATTTGTACTAAAAGTGTTTTAATTTGTTTAGAGGTCTGTACAGTCTGAGGCATATTAGATGTGAGAGTGATTGAGTGCTAGGCAGGGCAACATGTGGGATTTTATGACTTCTTCTGGTTAAAGGCCGCACAGCGAGCCTGCGGGTGACGTCTGTACCACATCACAGGAAAGCAGTGTTTGTGTGTGTGTTTGCATGTGTGTGTGTTTGCTGTTTCTTCCCCGGCTCTCTTGCTGAGCGGATTCTCGATTTGACTTTATTTCCAATGTTTAGTTTTTTCCCATCAGGCAGACAGATCCACCCATAAGGCTGATAAAATCCCTTGAACTCCTCTGTGGTCCTCTGGCATCTAGAGGTTGTCCCAGAAAAATGCAGACAGTTGATCTTGCCTTACGAAAGCTCTGTCATTAACGAGTGTAAGCAAATATCAATTTTTAGTCTAGTTTAATTGCAAAAGTAGCAGTGTTTTGGTGGCAAATGTGAAAGTGTGTTTGGGTTATATGTTTTGGCTGGTTAACATGATCAGTTAGCCCCTGTTGGTAGGTTGCTGTAACTAGACTATTTTGGCACCAAGATAGCAAAAAGGGAGTTGGACTTGTAACCCAAAGGTCGCAGGTTCGAGTCCCAGGTCCGGCAGGGATTGTGGGTGGGGAGAGTGAATAACCAGCGCTCTCTCCACTTCAATACCACGAGTGAGGTGAGACCCTTGAGCAAGGCACTGTTCCCCCAACTGCTCCCCGAGCACCACAGCAATGGCTGCCCACTGCTCCGGGTGTGTGTTCACGGTGTGTGTGTGTGTGTGTGTGTGTGTGTGGTTGGTCACTTCTCACTGCTGTGTGTGTGCACTTGGATGGGTTAAACGCAGAGCACAAATTCCTAGTATGGGAAACCATACCTGGCCACATGTCACGTCCTTTCCTTAAATACATATTTCCAACAATTAGACATACAATATGAACATTTTCCATACACATTTCACAAACACTCCCCTCTTTGCCATCAACAGTCCTGACCTGAACTCAGTTCAATGGTTGACACAATTATGATGTTTCAAGCTGGTTCAAATTAAGAAGGAAATAATGTGGCAACAAAGCTGTGTTGGTATTATTATCTAAAAACACTGAATTACTTTATTACTTCGTCAGCCAGTTATTCATATAGTGTTAACATTACTTTTAAAAGAAATTACAAAATTACATTGTTAAAATATATTTCCTTCTTTTGCACTGTAAAAAGAACAGAAACCATAATACAAAAAAAGTAGTTCTCCATTTTACAGTTTTCTCCCTTAAAAACAAACTATTCTTCTTCATTTCCCTTTCTTTACTAAACTGACCTTTCAAGCAATCTATGAACTTGAAACCACTCTTGTCGTTGCCAAGGACAACAGTCAAGTGTGGAGAAGGATGTGGCTTTTGTGGGATACATCCTAATCCCAAATTCAAACGAATGCCTTTATCCCATTGTTGTGCAGTTATCACACACACTCTAATATCCTGACAATGCTGAATTGTGAAACCTATCTCAGTAAACATCTGAACAGCATTTATGCTTTATCACAGGAAATGAAATGGCTAGAGAGTTTTTAGAGGACATGCTGCAGTTTTGTCCCCTTTTCTGACTGTGTGTTTCTTAATTTAATGGGTTGCCAGATATAGAAAACAGTAAACAGAGCTGTTAAAAAACACCGAGATTAATACACTATGCATTTAAAAAAAAAAAAAAAAAAAAACTAATTATAAGCAGATTGCAATCAAAATCTCGATTCAAAATCTATCAAATTCATCCTCATTATCCTGATTTTCTTGAAGCCGCTCATTGAGTCTGATTTCTCATTGCTGTAACTGACGAGCATGAGATCATCTTTCTCAGTCTTGCACTTTCCTGTCTGAGAAGTTGTCTGTGAAGCAGTTCACAGCAGGCCTGAGATGGAGGACACATCTGGAAACAACTACTCGCAGAGACTAAATTATTTTCCCTTTACTCCAGGAGGCTGGGGGTTGGGTGGCCAGGTAGACAGGAAATAAACACACGCCACAGTAGAGAAGAGAAGGTAGTGTGTGTGTGAGAATGAATTCTCAAAAAAACCCAAAAAAGTTTAGCTTTAAATTTTTTATATACTGTATATACATATATATATATATATATATATATGTGTGTGTGTGTGTGTGTGTGTGTGTGTGTGTGTGTGTATGTTTCAAAACTGCGTGAAAAAAAAACCAAAAACATAAATCTTGAAAAAAAAAAATCCAAGTGTGAGATTCATACCTCAAAAAATCATGTACACACACATACACACACAAACACGCACTTGGGATTGAGACTTTTGAAAATTCTCTCATAAATATATTATAATAATGACATCATCAACTTCAACTGCCATAATCATACTACCAAAATAAACAAATAAATAACTCAAAACAATCACCCAAAACATCTAAATATCAACATGCAAATCAAAACATTGTATTTATATATCATATTTCCTAAAAAGTGAGGGGAGTAGAGTGATTATGAGGTGATAAGAGAAGAACAGTTCTTGGAAGGAAGTGCTGCTAGTGGAAAATGGGAATATTTAGGCAGTGAGGGTTTTTTCACCCTGCAGGCATTCAATGGAAAGACTGAGGTAATGTAACTTTTGCCTTTCACAAGAATCTGAGATGTGTCGTTTCTCTGAGCTGGAAGCTGATTTGTGCTGTTTTCCATAGCCAACCCCTGTCATGGCACATCCACACAGAGTAAAAATACTCTAGAGGTATTTTGAGAGCGTATTTTAATTTCAGGGAGAGATTTTTTTCTTATTTAAGTAAATGGGGATGAAAGATGTTGAGATTCAAAATGGCAAATGCTTGATTCTTAAAATAAATAAATAAATAAATAAAATAAAGTAAAATGTATACAACGTGTAAGCATGTAGATCCAGATTGTACTGTACAAGATCGTAAAAAGGAGAACATACAAATTTAGATGAATTTGTCATCAATTCACCAAAATAGTTCTGAACTGTCAAAGTTACAAATACATTGTGACCTCATGTTTAAACAGTTAGGTTTGGCTACAGATTTGACTAAAATTACAGGCCGCTTCACACTGAGTGTGATGTGAAAAAGCGAGGAGCGTCGCCAGCAAACGGTGCTTTCACACCAAGTACAAAACAACTGATCGTCTTCTGCTAATTCACCCCTGTACGCTAAGTGGTGCTGATCCAGAATCTAATTTTCGTCTGACCTCTAGGTGGCACATAGCACTATTCAGCTGTTTGGCGTATCATCTTTGACCACTAAGAAGAAGAGATGTTGGCGCACAGCACAAGACACACAAACAGAAACAGATTTATCAAAAAGTAGCAGCAACTATACGTTCTCATTCATTCCTATGGGATCCATAAATGCTGACTCGTTGTCAATGTCGCCAACACTGTAATGTGATTGGTTATTAAGGGACACATGATCCAAATTAACCATTACGCTTTCTCCAGTAGCAAGTAATACCCCTATAGTAAGACAATTTCTGACTCAACATCCATTTTATTCCGGGATCCCTTTCCTTGGCATCTACACTTGTTTTTAAAGCTGCTTTTTTTGTGCTTTAGTGCCACCAATCTTGCTTGTTTGTACATGTGATTTAAAGCTCAAATCTAATTGGACATCTTTCATCACAGAACAACAGAGAAAAAAATCGACAAATAGGATGTAAAAATTGCCAAAACGCAGCTGGTTGTGCCCATATTATTATTCTTATTATAAATAAATGTTCACATTCAGTGCGAAAAGCCCTTACATCAAAGTGGATAATATTCAGTAAATGTCAGTAAAATGTCCATTTCGACCTTTTCCAGAAATAAAGACAGAGTGATTTAGCTGTGTGATCTTGAATTTTAGCCAGCTTAAGTGGAAGATGACCCTTTCAACCTTTTCAACAAGTATGGCCAGGAATGTGAGAAAAAGATTCAAGTTGAATGTAGCTTTTTGAAGAACTAAACCATTATCCTGAAGACAAAATGACACCTCATATTATCAAGTAAAAAAACAAGTTGTTCTGAGGTTATATAGTCCCCAGAGAGCTTTCAGACAGACAATCCACAGTCAGTTTGGCCATCACACTTACTTTGTTCTCAGACAACCAAAACCAGCGATGATTCACCACATCTACAACACATTTAATGTCTGTCCCTCAAAACAATAGAAACATCAGCCTGTAAGTCTCCAGTGAGCACTTCACCTTGTTTTGCAACAGTTTCTATGAGAACTGTTCACATTTTTTGTGGAAACTTTTAGAGAAGAACTTTCCTGAGTGGTCAACACAAGTGGAAAAGGTCTTGTTGTTGTCCTCTAATATAATTTGGCGGGGCTATACACTATAAAGTAAAACACCCAACTGAAACATTTCCAGACAAGGACCAAATTGCTTGTAGATGTACTGAGAGGAAGGGAGGGACCATAAGATCTCGTCTGAATGCAGGTGCACATATGATCTCCATGTTTGAACATTTAAAGACCCTCCAAGGAGCAATAGGGAACATTCATAGTTTAATAACCTCCTAACCTCCAACAGAAGAAGACTTTGAGGCTTTAACTTCACACGTGGCTTCGTGGGTTCGGTTCATAACACTTTATCTTATTGTGTAAGAAACATCTCTCAAGTTTCAGCCAGGCTGTTTGGACTAGGGTCAAATTGTCAACAGATGGTTGGATGTCAATTGCTTCATTGCTCCATTTTTTTTGTTACCAATTTTGGCAGTCTGTGCCTGAGGGTAGAATAATAACGAAACTTGCTATAGCAACTCACACTATAAGAACATTTTGTTTAAGTTAAGCATAGTTATCATTATCTAATGACCAGATCTGCGAACCGGTTGCATGTAATACAAAAATTAGTTACATTTTATTTTAAGGTATCCTTGTTACAGTGTAATTATACATTGACGTACTGAGTAATACTAATTAACTACATGCATTTACTATATGGTTTAGATTAGGGCTTGGCTTAGGGTTACATTTGCAATTATGAATAATTTATTGTTATTATAACAGTAAGTACATGCATCATGTGACTGTCTTACAGTTTTGTGGACATTCACACAATGGCCAGCCATTAATTATTATTTGAATTATTTAGCATTTGTATGATTTATCCTATATGAACTACTGTAATGTGATGAACGAGTTAAGTTCAAAGTAATCTAAAAGTAATCAAAAAGTACTCTGATTATATTACTTAAAATGTGTAATGTTACTAAAATGACAAAAATGTTCATCATGTAATTTGGAATCAGTAGAAGACTTGTAAGTAACTTTTAAGTAAGTAACTTGAACGGTTTGATCAACAGAACTTAAACGATAATATCTGTAAAAATATGTAAAATATCTGTAAAACTGTCCTATATGGATTTGAAGTAAAGCACATAAACTTGGAAATTAGCTTAGAAAGGCCAATGTCATATCATCCTCCCTTAACAGTAGGAGTTCCACTGAATGCATAGCTTTTTCCATGAATTTTCTCTCAGGCGGGAACAACATTTTTAGCTGATTGGGTGGAGGTAGATTTCAGTCTGAGTGTGTGTGTTGTGACTACTGGTTAAGTATAAGGCCTGCCTATAGAAAAGGGAGGACAAGGAATTCCTTCATACACTGTAGTCGTGAACACACCTTGGTAAAGGAGCTTTGTGTGGAAGTGGGTGTGTGATGTTTTAAATACGCTTCAACTTTTATGTGATTTTAACAGGAACCAAGACTGAATTTCATCATGAACTGGTCAACTGAATGTCTATATACTAATTTAAATGACAATTAAATCTTTAACTGGCCTTTTCCCACCCAGAAACACATTTAGAATTTAACCCATCTAAGAGGCTGTTCACACAGAATGCATTTTGCCATTCCACTGCACCACTTTTCCATGTTTTCTGTAGACAGGTGTTATTCAGTGTTGCACTTGCATCTTTTGCAGCAACTCACGAATGATGCAGCATTCTAAAAATGCAGCGTTTTATATAATTATAAGCATTTTTTTTTTTTTTTTTGGTTAGTTTTTAACAAAACATATTTGTTAGAATATTCTCAGAAAGATTCAGTGGTAACCTTAACATTTTATTTTAAGATTTAAAGGAACATGCCGCTTTGTTTTGAAAGGCTCATTTTCCAACTTCCCTCGAGGAAGGAACCGTACCATGGTTGCAGCAGACGCAATGATTTTACGCAGCACCTGAAAATAGTCCCCAGCATTTTCAGGCACTGTGTAATGTCATTGCGCCTGCTGCAACCATGGTACAGCGGCAAAGTTCCTTGATTATTACACTAGAATGAGAGTATAGTTTCTAGCCATATCACCATTTCATTTTCTGTCGGCCTTATCACACGATGTAACTACAAACTAAGTTTTAAATAGGAAAAGTATTGAAACTCTTTGGTAATTTTTGAGCGATATGCTAATGGTCTAATTAGATTAAATGATCTATTGTAAACTGCAGGTAAAAGTGATAACGCCAGACCCGGAGATTGGCTGAATGGATTCGAAACTGTTTAACTGTAGGGGACTTGGAAATTAAGTTGGAAAAAAAGTGTTCCTTTAACATTTGCTAAATATATATGTACATATTAATGTGTCCTGTGGTGACAGAAAAAATGACTTTAGGATCACTCAATGGATGACTTAAACCTTGAATACTTCTATATTTGAATATAGGGTCTGATTCGGAGGGAAATTCCAGATTTACATCATATTCTTTCATGTTTATACCTTGTCTGTGAAAGCAGACAGAAATCTGACATTACATGTTTGTGTGCTGAGGAGTGGTTGTAGCTGGGCGATAAAACGATAACGATATGTATCGCGATAGGCACGTGATCGATATCAATAAAAAAACGTGTTCGATAAAACGTTCGATATTTTTTATTCTTCGTCGGAAGAAAACAGTAGTGATGGGTCGTTCTTGAATGATTCGTTCATTTTTAACGAATCTTTAATGTGACTTGGGAAGAACGAGTCATCTCGGGGAGTGATTCGTTCAGTCATGCATGCGCATTTTGAAAAGTTCTTACTGGAATTAGTTCACCTGTTTCGAGTCTTTGGGTTTGAGTCATTCGTTCATAACGTGAC
>JAUMHE010000059.1:1820478-1831562 GCA_032359235.1 Enteromius mattozi | reverse complement strand
CTTAATAACTGAGGGGATTATGATCAGAGGAAGGTTAAATTTAAAATAAAAATGTTTAAATGTAATATATTTTTCTCTTGGTCCTTATTTTAAATGGGTCATAAAAACATCGATAATTATCGATATCGAGCGATTTGAAACACTGATATCGTGATACAGTTTTCAGCCATATCGCCCAGCCCTAGTTGTAGCTGCTACAACAAATAGTGTTCTTCCATAGATTATTGACTTGTCTGCCAGGCAGAATTTAACATAATTAGCAATAATACTGACCTCTGGCAATCAAGACACTTAAAGCTGCATCGGATTCTCCGGAAGTCAGTGAGGGTTGTCACCTATTACTATTTATTCCGTACAGTTTTAATACTCCATGAATCTCCAAAATCCTATTTTTCAAACTTTTTCATCCAATCACTTTTACAATCAGTTCCTAAAAGACAAAATCAAGCCTATATTATTTGTCAAAATTTTCACTCATAAATGGAACAGAAGTAATGGGTTACATATGGAATTCACATTGACCTCAAAGGCTGTTAGAGATTAGAAATACAGACATGGGCAGAATTATTAAACAATGTTCACCACAGGGTGGCAAATGGGCATTTGACATGTTTTAAATAAATATAAACAACTGGTCATAGTGGAAAGGGTTTTCATTTTGTGGTAAAGCCACATGTACCATTTCACCACATGTCAACCTCAGAAATGTCACACAAGTCCTGCACATAAAACCAGGGTACATGCTGTTTCAATATTTCTGAAATACATTTCAGTATTTATTTCTAATTTAGAATTAATTAACTGTTGTTATATTTACACAATTCCATGACATTTAAATAGATGTTAATTCCTGCTAATTTGGACTTTAGCTTGTAAGGAAGATATTTTGATCTACTGAGAAACAGACAATATAAATATACAGACATCTTCGAGACACCCCACAGAGTGGAAGTAAAGAACCCCTCCACCCATCTTTCCTTCTATTCAGCCTGCTCAAAATGATTACATGAAAATGCCAATGCAAGTGAACTAACAGTCATGTCTGGTATCATTTGAAATGTCTCAGTGCGACTGGTGCAACGGTCTCATTTCTACAGAAGTAAACTTAAAGGTAATAATGATTTGAAGATTTCAGAGATATTTTATTACTGCAGTGGGTGTGCCCCCTGGTAATTCCAGGTCAATTACCTTCTGTTCTCATTGAGGTGTAAACTACACTTTAAGGTGTAAACTACACCTCAATGCAAATTACAATTCTTGTTATATTCCTCCATTTGAGGGATGTTTATCTTGGTTTTGTATTTAAAGGATTGCAGCAAAAGGGTCGAGTGATTTCTGTAGTCAGAAAGCCCGTAGTGTGATGTACGTCTCTACACTTCATACTATGTATTTCAGGTCAGGTATGCATATTTGAGAATTTGATGTTTTGTATGATTTGATATTTTTAAATTGGCTATGTAATTGACATAATACATATTTACCTGACTGATAATAAATTGTTACATTTGATCTTATTCTGTTTACCTCTGTAATTATAAATTCTAGTAGATTATGTTGTATCCTTGCTAGTGGCATGAGCACCCGAATTAACGAGTAAATATAAAATAAAGAGTTAACTAGAATAATCAAATATTATCAGAAGAATACTAATTAGAAATAGATAAACAACAAATTTGCTTTTCAACATAAATTCGAGATTATAATAAAATGGAGTCATATTTAAATTTAACCTAAACTGAATAACTTTGTGCGCTGAAAAGACCGAACATGCAGGAAACCTTCATCCACCATTGGACGCCTTCAGCTTGTAGACCTTACATGCTAATAACCAGCCTCCATGTTTCCAATACACAGCTACCAGCTTAAAATGGATTTTCCAGGATTTTGATTTTTCCATGGATTTGGCTAACTTCAAAAATGACTGGTTTAAATGAGGGCTTTCTGCTACACCAAGACACAAGAAATAAATCAAGCAAGAGTGAAATATGTTAAAAGGGACTAAAAGCCCTTCATTTTAGTACTGAACTTGTAGGTACAAAGTGGGATTGTTCCATTCCTGGGTGTAAGCTTACTGGACAGGAAGTGCACGTTAGGGTCACTTGGGAATGATCGGCTACAGGCCTGCCCACATCTGTTAAAATAAGAAAGACCTTTGAATTTCAGAGGAAACTAAAAAAAAAAAAAACTATTCACAAAGTGAGCTGTGTGACTGCCTGTCTGATCAAGCCTTTCCAAGAAAAAGGTTAAGGCTAATGCTGGAGGGGTAATACACAGTTAAGTTTAAAAGTGGCCTTTCATTCTGAAACGTCACAGAAATAACTGGTTTCAGCATCTGATCTGTGCGGTGAGCTGGTGAAACTAATCACGCTTGTGATTGTGTTCTTTTGCAAATGCATTAATCTGATCTCAGCTGTTTATATAAAGATACTGATAACCGATAATCAGACAAAACGTGTTTTATGGCGGTGTTTTTCAAATGGTTTTGCTTAACTCCTATTTAACCCATATTTAATGCAATCTGGGATGAATTTTAGATGAATTTGTGCCAAGATGTGCCAAAATACTGCAGTTTTCTACTGAACACATCATTATTACTCATGTAAGATATATACTGTGTGTGAGTGTGTGTGAAATTTTTTAATTACTTATATGTTCTTTGAAATATGTACTGAAATGCATCCTTGGTACAAATATAATGTCAGTTCGTAAATTGAATATCAATTATTATTGGAATTTAAATATTGTAATTACATGTTTGTCATTACTAAGTAGCAATTTAGTACATCTAAAATATATTAACTTGAAATGTAAAAGCAAATAACACTATAGTTAAAATTATTACCAAGCACTTCTTATGCAAGTTAATACATAAAAATAAGTGTATTTCTTTAAAGCATGGCAAAATATTAATAAAACATGATTGATAAAATGTATAAAAATAAAATGAAACATTAAACATTTAGTTTGTAGAAAAACTTTTAATTTTACACTATTATTATTATTATGATAATTATTATTATTATTATTAGGATTATTGTGTTAAGAAACATTAGTAGCTAAGTAATTAGTAAAGTACACTTTTATTTCACTAATATTATATTATCTGCAAATATAGTTATTTCTGACCCACTAGCTGATGTCATTTGTATCGTATTTGCACATAATTGTTATTTGAACCAGGATGCTAAAGCATGCAATAACGGCAGCAAGACGTCTCTAGTTCAACAAACAGACTGACGGATTCAAAAATGAGCTGGCAAGCTTTGACAGGGCATCATCCTCTCCTGTGTTTCTTTTCTATCCCAAAATAAGATGCCAACATTTTGGTTCAGTTGTTTTAACACAGCAGATTACTTTCCCATGGAGCCCCTGTCTGCACCCGAAGAAAGTTTAGCATGTGTGAGGTAAGTGGGAAGTTAACGGCCCTTACCTCACACAACACTACTTCACAAAGTACAGTGGTAGACTATCCATGAAGTTTCTGGACAACTGACAAAAATGATGTAGCTTCAGACTAATAGGAATGCCTCAGAAACTTGTACAAACAAGCATCACAGTCCTGCACATCTTCCCTTAAGCACCTCAGAATGCCCCATAGGAAATGTTCTTAAAGTCAATATAAGACTACGTCCATATGAAGCCAGAGCTTTCCCTATTCAACCCCTTCATCTCAAGAAATATCAGCGTCCACACAAAACCACAAAACCAACCCAAAACAATGTAGTATACATGCCAGACCAGCATGTGGCGCTATAATTCTGCCGCAGAGATACACTAAAAGCAGAGCCGAAGTTTTTGACTATACACATAAACATTGCACGCGGTATTCAAATGAACATGTAACAGTATATTTATTAATCTGTGTTAATGTTAGTTAATAAAAAGTCAATTGTTCAGTATTTGTTTATGGTTTTGTTGCTGTTAAGTGATGCGGTGATGTCTGACTAGGGCAGAGATATGGGCTGATGACATCATCGATTCAGAAAGGGTGGCGTTTTCAGATTTATCCACCATGGGACCTCTGTCTCTGTGTGGACAAGGCCTAAAACACTTCTTCTAAATGACAACCAACACCAACCAGATAATATAATAAGAGTTTGTACCAGCAAACACATTGCTAAAACCTACCTGGTCTCATGGCATAAACATACCTTGGTGCACTTTTTAATGAGACATGAAATACGTACCAACAAGTACATATCAATGCAGTTTTCAAAAGAAAGAAACACTAGAGGCAGTAAAACTCTGGCACCTTTCATTCCTTTTCACACAAATTTACAGAATTTTAATTACTAAAACGTAATTTTTGTACAATTACTTGTACAATTACTTACATAACAGTAAGTTGAAATGGCACGGTGACATCAACAAATGTGTTTTTATATGAGTTTTGCATTTGTTAACAGTAGGTTTAGGGTTGGATTTGTTGTAGGGCATACTTCCAACATGATAGAGCATCAACTTTTAGCAACAGTCCACAATTATTTCAATTATGAACCACTGCAATACATACTTATATCAACCTAATAAAATGTGCCAGGATTCACATATTGAACCTGTGTTTTAGTGCCACTCAGTGGACATTTCTCTTTGAAACTGCAGCGAAATGTGCAGTAAGGTACATAAAAATGGTGTTGCACAAAAAGTGCGCAGAGGTAAATATTTGTATGATACCAGGTTGGCTAAAACCCCAAATCATCAAGCATTAATCCAGTTCATACTCATATTGAAGATATTATTGTTGTTGTTCTTTGCTTAGGGGTATAATGATGTTTGAAATAACTTTGCAGTGTTTACTGTTGATGGACACTCCAATGAGACCCTAACTGCTGTAAGCGATGTTTAGATTAATATGCAAATATATTCTACTTTCCTGTTAATACTACTACAACTACTGCTACAAATACTACCACTAATAAAAACAGAGTGTCTATTTACACTATGTTCAAATAGCCTGCCTTGTTGGCAGAGGCTATTTACGCTAATTCTCAGCAACCTGTGATTGGGCTCGTCAACACTACTAAAGGCGGCTTTCAAACATCAGCTCCAGTGGTGAAGATGATAAAGTCTTTTTGACACAATCGACCCGAGTTCAAACCCACCTTTTGCTGAACTTTTTTTCATCCCTTTCAAATCTCATATCATACCTGAATGGCATTTATTTTTAATAAATAAATTTTAATTTGATTATTTTTAATAAAATGAAGGAAATAAATGAAAAGTTGAAAATAAAGTATCGGGTTGGGTTAGGACAGGTGTAGGAAGGGCTTATATAGTGCATACAACTGTGGCATGTTTTTATTACTTCGCATTGCAGTGGTTCATAATTCAAAAAATGAACACTAAAAGGTTATTGCTCCATTGTTGGAAAATCAACCCAATCCTAAACCTACCCTAAACCTGTTAACGTAAGGATAAAGTGTGTTGTAAAAACACATTTGCTGATGCAACTGTGCAATGTTAACTTCCTTATACTTGGATTTGAGCTGTTTTGTTTTACGGTAGTTTTTAATGGGATTTGTACCAAGGCGCTTCACCCCACAAATTACAAGCTGTATCATGTGAGCTAACAAACACATTGAATTCAAATGGATACACATTTAAATGGAATGTAACATACAGAACAAACTGCATGTTTGCTTGTTTATTGTGCACAACAGTTTGGTCTCTAGACATCCAAATATCATACTAACAAGACTAACCATGTGCGTTTGCAATGCTTTTATTTATTTATTTATCTATGGATTTAGGACATGCCAAAATGTAGAACTGTGTTGGTAACAACGGAACTTGCAACCATAGGCTAACAATACTTCTCAGAAATTAACTTTTCTAGTCCGATTTTGTTCGAAATGGCATCACACCAGTTCATTGTTCAGTCTCTCTTAAAGTACATCATGGGTATAACAGTTTCATATGGTCAGGACCGATAATCATTGGGGTACTTATGAAAGTCTTCTCGGCTCAATTCTCCAATAAATCTCATACCACATATCTTTATGCAGGACAAATTTATGCTAATGTAAATCCTGCCTTCATCAAAATTGCATGGTCACTCTTCGTATGAGAAATCACAACAAACAGTGAGCTCAAGTTCAAAGTCAACTGACCAAAAAACGTTGGTAAGTGTGGCAATTTCACATAACAAATGTGAACATGAGCAGGCTATAATCTGTGTGAGGAAATCCTTCACATTCACTTAAACCCATGATCACACAGATTCATGCTGAAATGAATGGAATTCACTCAAGTGTAAATGTTACTGTGAGAATGGGCAGAATTAAGGCCAACGAGGATCATATTCATATGACTAAGTCAAAAGTCTGGCTAAACAAAACTAGGCACATAAAGTAGATTTCCCCAACCTCAGTCAAAATCAATAAAATAGAGTAGAAGTTAGCCTGGGAGGCCAGCTGACATGCCAGAGTTCAAGTCTCAAAGTCAGGCCACAAAGCTTGGCAGGAACTTACTAAGATAAAATATGTGAACGGTGTCAAATAGAGGAGTAATTCACCATTGCCGTACACCTGCTCTCTCCGAATCCACAGAGCCGAGCATGACTTTCCCCACGCAACAGTTACTCAGTCAAAGAATGTGCTGTATGCCCATAGAATAGTGGAGTATTGTCTGTCCATGTAATTCTGGAAACAACTGCACATCCTCTGACAAATGGACTCCTGTATATCTGGATGGGAACACAATATTGGATTCGTTGTGCTTGTTACCTAATATTTTTGTCGTTTAGGATACAATAAGATGAGTTTAACCTATAATGCACTTTCAAACAACGGCCATCTACAGCAAAATTGTTTAGTCCAATGACAATGGAGGTCAGTAAACAAGGAAGGAAAAATGCTACTTATCTGCAGCCTCAAAGTTGCTGATACTGCCCAACAACAGTTTTTTTTGTGGAGAATTTAGGTAAAAGCATCATTAAACCCCCCCAAAAATATAACAATGAAAGCCAGTGGAGTGTTTCTCTGGACATTTCAATATATTGACGAAAACTAAAACCAGTTATACAGGTTTGGAGTGACTTGGGGGAGTTATTTAGTAAGTTAGTCTTATTTTGAACCAAATCAACTGACAATAAGTCAGACTAACTGATATAAACCTGGCTTATTTGGTGAAATGAACCCCCCCCCACCTGGCTCAAATTCAAAGGACAGTGTCTATGTTTCTACTAAAGAAATTTATCCTTGTTTTAAGTGTGGTCCTGAAGAAAGCCAGCCTGAAGGAGTCTGTGTTTTGGAACAAGATGTTTACACCACCACCCATTATGACAGCATATTCCTGTCTCTTCCACAAACCACAAAACTTCATCACACTAAGCCTTTCTTCATGTTTCCCTAGATGTGCTTTATAATAATGTTTTTGCCCTCAAAACATTTAGACTTCTACATTTTTTCGTTCTTTTTTAAATATATACATTTCAAAAGTTTGGCGTTGGTAAGTTTGTTTGTTTTCTGAAATAAATATCTTATGCTCAGCACAGCTAAATATATCTGATTAAAAAAGTTATATTGTTTATGTGAATAAAATGTAATTTATTTCTGTGGTCAAAGATAAATTAGCAGAGTTGTCTTTGAAAAGCTTTTTGAATACATTAGGCGTATTGATCATCATTTTATGGCCAGTAGAGGTGTCATTTAACAAGAAATCAGGAAATAACAGCAAAATTGGTCTCCCAATGTCACCAGACTGTTCTCCAAACACAACAAACTTTATGCTTCATTAGAGCATTTAAACTAACATGTAGTTACACTTGGCTTGACCGAGACAGTAAATAATTCAGGTTTGTTTATGGACAGCGACTCCAGACTGTGTTGACGTGATATTCACTGTTTCTTTGTATTACAAAGGACGTGACCTTTTAATATTCACATGCCTCAGAGAATAACCAATTCAGTTGTTCCTGCTATAAGCAGGAGCTGAAACAAAGGCAAGCGGCGTAAACTGAAACACAGAGACCTTCTGGCATCCTGCGTAGCTGCCTCACGCCCTGCAGAATCATTTAACTCAGCCTGAGAGTTGCAAAAAGGCAGCATGGGAGTTCCCTGGGATGGCTGTTTTTATACGGCCCCTCTGTGAAACGCTGTTTCAGTGACCCGATCAGCCTGAGAGCTCACGGCAGCTCGTAAAAACTAGGACATGCAGCAAAAGGAAAGATGCTTTTCAAATTTATTCTGTTCAATTATCTGGAACGATTTCATTTGTTGCATAAGCATGCACATACGTTTTATGGGATCTTTTAGATATGCACACAACGTCAAGAGTCTTTTATCAGTGATTTCTTAGATCATAGAGGCACATTTATTATTAGTGAGGTTTTTTTTGTTCCAGCAGGTTTTGCATAATAATCCTCCAGTGCAGTTCAGGCCCACTCACATGGCACAGGCACATGACACACTTCCTGCTTTTGTGCCCCATCTAGTGGATCAAACAGGGGAGACAAAACTGTGATTGGTCCATTTTCTCTGTACTGCTTGTATACAAATATGCATATTCAGTATTGTATATTATATTTCTTCTGTCTGCTTCAAATGCTTACATTATTTTACACTTCAGTAACAATTTTATAAAATACATAACTGATTTATAGAATAAACACTACTGTTCCAGAGTTTGGGGTTGGTCATTTTTATTTATTTTTTATTTATTTATTTATGTAATAAATACGACAATACGTTTTTGAAAGTTGTGCTTCAGCTTCATGTTTTTGCACATATAGAAATTCTATTGAACAGCAAGTTTATTGCTAAAATGTTGACTTAAAATAAAGATCTTCAAATATGAACATTTTTGCAGTAATAGATAGCATAAGATTTAAAAAAAATAAAAATTATAATAAAAAAATATCTTATTTTATTATTTATGTCGGTATTTTGTATTGTTTTCAGGACATTTTAATGTTTTATTTTATTTTATCATGAAAAACACAATTTTATTTGTTAATTCATTTATATACTGTAGATAGATTCTCAACCAAAAAAAATTACCAAGGCTGCATTTATTTAATCAAAAAGTAATTAAGATGTTTTATTTGTTTGTTTGTTTGTTTGTTTGTTTGTTTTTTTACATAAACTTAATACACTGAATAAAATAAAAAAATTCTTAAAGACTCTTGCTTAATTTATTGCCAGTGATTAATTAATTGTTGCTCTATAAACTTAATAGCACAATCCTTAATACACTGTTGTCTGCTTAACATAGTGTGGGCATCACTGGACAGATGTACCAGATGTTTGTATGCAGAACAGAATCTGCTTTTGTTCATCTTTTGTAAGTCACTTTGAATAAGTTTCTATTAAAGCCTTACATGTCAATGTAAATATCAGTTGCAAATTTAGGAACGCATCATCAAACTCAGGCGTTTGGGGTCAGCTGGAGATCATGGATGAGGACGCGGTGCAGGAAACACCTCAGGAGCTGCTGGGATCCAACATCCCACTGGAGCTTTACGACTCAAATAAGCTGAATACCATATGCTGGTGCACCATATTGAAAACTCACTGACTTTCACATCCCAGAGAGCTTGGCACTTTCTGTCAAGGTCAAAATATAAGGCTCTGAGAGGCTGACATTTTCAGGTTTAGAGCTATTTTATTTGTTTAATTTGGAAAAATGCATTCTCTTAAATTCAGAGGAATTGGATTTGGGAATTTTTCAGACCTTTGGGAATACTTAGGTGGACTTCAATCCAACATTTTCCGAATATTAAGTAGGTTAATTAAACTCATCCACCATATGGTGTCTGGTACTTCAAGAGAATGAATCCCGACGTTTCGAGTGAAATCCACGGATGCTATGTAGCTTTTTGCACAACATAACCTCAAGCAGCAATGAATATTTCTCTCTGCAGCCTGCAGATCTCAAAATAACCAAGCTCCAATGAAAATATTGTGACATATTTCATTTCAAATATCTCACCCTATGGTGAACTCCCAGAAGTGTGAAGGATGCTTTAGATTGCAGCGTAAACCCAGAAAACATTTTGTTCTGAATTCTCAGTATTTGTGCTTTCTTGTGTAACTTCAGAATCTCATAATGCTGACATCACAGCCAGTGTTTCATTATACAGTTATTTCCCTCAGAGTCGACCCAATGTCTGTTAATTGGACACTCCATTTCAGCGACCAGACCGACTAGATTAAGACGTTGCTCCTTAAGAAGCATGAGAAATGTGGATTCTCACAGCGGAGGAGAGAGTCTGACGCGGCAAAGGGAGAAGACAGAACTTAGGAGAGCAAACGATGATTTGAAGGTTATGGAGTTCAACCAGGAGTTGATGCTCTCTAATTAAGTCAGCTGGGACCGTGAAGCCGAACACATCCGCTTTTCTGGGTCAAACAGAATGGCTAAGAAGTGCTTTATGCAAGACATCCAAAGCAGATCCTAAATGTTTCATATTTGTTTGACACCAAATGCAACGATTCAAAGTATATCTACTCTCAAGAAAGGCTTTGAGATAGTTTTGCGCATCATGAACTTACAACTGCTAGCTCTGCAATGCTATTTTCTGTACTATATATCTGATTCGGGAATTCTATGACAACACAAGCACCAAGTACAAATTAAAGTGGTAGAAAACTTAGAAACGTTAAACATCCTTACTTGAATGCAGATGTCAATGCAATGCATTGCAACCACTGAGGTGGCAGAAAACTGTCAATGGAAGGAAGACACTGGCATATAAAGTGCTTTTCAAGTGTTGAGGAGTTTATTTTCGAGCCTAAGATTGAGTAAGGTATAGTCAAGTGCTAAAAAATAGCATTGGCATTATCTTACGGTTAACAAACAACATCTTATCTTTTGCAATATTCAGCTGATTCAAAAATTTGTGTTGTATTTCCTTTTATTTTCTGGAAGAAAAAAATAAAATAAAATAAATTAATGTTGCATGCTACATATGTAACGAAGTGAGCTCGTGTGCGGCGTTGCCGCGCCTCTCAGCGAGGCAGAGGTCGGAGGAGACAGGGACTTCCAAAATGCAAACTATTTAATAAAACAAACAAGAAAACAAGAAGCTGACGAGGCAGCAACAAAACTGACACGTAGGGCTCACAGCAACGTTAACAAGACAT
>JAUMHE010000059.1:1787299-1805119 GCA_032359235.1 Enteromius mattozi | reverse complement strand
TTCAGACTACTTGTAATGAATCTAAAATATATGAAAGTCTAATGTTTATCAGTACATTACAGAAAATAATGAACTTTCACAATATGCTAATTTTTTGAAAAGGACCTGTATATCAGTTCAAAATATCGGTTATCGGTCTACTTGGTCTTTAATAATCGGTATCGGTCCTGAAAAACACACAATGATCGATCCCTACATACGACCACCTCAGGCACAAAGACAGGGTTCACCTCCAAGGCTTTGAAGAAAAGGGAGCACCAGCGTGTTTTTATCATGCCAAAGGCTCGCTCAACTATGCTTCATGCACGAGAGTGCTTGCTGTTTAAAGGAGCCTGCACAGGGTTCTGCACAGGCTCTCTGTATGGAATGATAAGGCAGATGGGTGCATTCAGGAAAGGATATCCACCATCCCCTAGGATGCACTTTCCTGTAGGTGGATATAGCATGTCGGCATATACAGGGCTGTTCCTCAGCACCCTAGAATCTCGACTAAAAGCTTGATTAAAAGCTGGTGAACACGCCAGCTGTGCAAGTCCTGCTCCCACTGCCTCCAGGTCATCACCGGTTGGAAAAGAAATCACTCTCAATATTCCTGTGACTGCCTTGCTCACTTTGTGCACAATCCCATGCACAGAGGATATGGGGTTATCAAAGGTCTGTGACACGACCCTGTATGGCACTGCATGTACAAGCCTGTGGAGGAACATGATGTCCTGGTCCCATCCATGGTCCAATCTGACTGCTGCAATGAGGGACCTGATGGATGGCAAAGACAGGCGAAGGTGGGCAAGGTGGTCAGCTGCTTGGACCAAAAAAAAACACAGAACCGGCACAGCTGTGTTGACATGGCAGTAGGATGCAAGGTTCACTGCCTGTAAATATATGCAAGTTTATTAAAACATTAAATTCAAATAAAAATTTGTTTCATGTGTTGTTGACTTGTATCTGTATACAGTTAATTGCAGGGTACGCAATTTACTGTTGTGATCAGGCTGTAGTGCACACCTGTCATCCCAGGTAATTATGTGACCATATCAACATGTGACCTCCACCGTTTTAACAAGTTAAATAGGTGCCGTCTAACTAATTATAATGTGCATATTTAACTTGTTAACGTTAACATTATGGGACCACTTACTGTGGTATGATAGGTGGCGGTATACATCTGATAAATCATGATGGTAAACCGCCATAAAAATTAAAAGAAGATAATTACATCAACATGGTGGATCGCACTCATACTTAAATACTCATACTTACTGTTTTGGCGTTCGTTAAGTAAGTACTTTTAATTAAAATTAAGTAGAGGGGTTGGACAGTGAAACTGAAACACTGGCCAATTTAGTGTTGGAGGTTTCATGGCTAAATTTGACCAGCCTGGTGGCCAATCTTCATTGAATGCACATTCCACCAGTAAGAGCATTGATGCTTGACAACGTTTTTCCTCCATTCTATAAAGCAATGATTTATTCCCTCTCTTTCTCTCCCCTTTAAATGATTGATTATATCTCTGTTTTTGTTTGTTTTGTTTTGTATGGGTGTTATGATGCTATGTTACATGTAAAAGACAATAAAAAGTTTAGTTTAGTTTTTCTCTGATATCGTGTTTTCTTGTGTGTTTCTGCTGTGGGACAGAGATGTGAACACTAGGGTCAGTTCGATAGTTTGTATTTACACACCAGCTTGCGAAATCTGACCTGCAAAAAACGACCAGCACACACATTTATTCCAGAAGTTGACAAATAACAGCTGCGACACTGTAGTGTTTCATCTGTTCTCAGCTCGTGTCGTGTCATAGCGCGTTATAACGCCAGTGAGAGTGTGTTTTATCGCAATCTTACCAGTTTTCCCACGCTCATGACTCCTGATAATCCTGCTGCTCAGTGATCGCGCTGCTACGCTGCTGCGCGCGCCCCCGCGTCTCTGCGCATGACCCCCGGCGCGCCCCCGCATCTGCTGCGCTGCGCATGCGCGGATAAAGCGCGGGACCGCTCAGTCTGAGGCGATAAGCTTGTTAATCGACATAAAAGTCACCAAAAGTGTGAAAACTTATATAGCTCAGTTTATTTATACATTTAATGAAGCGTTTTGTAAACTGGCGGAAGTGCGGTGTTTAGAGGAAATCACTCCTCAGAGATGCTCTGACATGCCGCGGATTTTCCCAGAAAGCTCCTCATATATCCAGGAGAAGAGAGAGAGCAAAGAGCTCCAACATGCAGAGGATTTCTTGGAAAACTCTTCTTTGATCTTGTAACGCAGTAATTATGAGACTCTCCTGAGGCGTGTTCCCGCGCACACCGATGATTGACAGATGGTTTGGAGTCCGACCTAGCTTCTGATTGGACGATTTCTCCTCAACATCGCCCCGATGTTTGTATACAAACAGCTTTTGCTGCTGAAGAAACATTTCTGATTATTATAAATGTGGAAAACAGCTGTGCTCCCAAAGATTTTGTCATGATTCCTTGATAAACAGAAACTTTAAGAACAGCATTTATTTGAAATAGAACATCAATTTAATCTTTGCTGATTTTGTTTTTTAATCAACTTTTGGTGGTTTATCACAGAAATATTGAGCAGCTTAACTGTGTTCATCACTGATAATAATCAGAAATGTGTGTTGAGCAGTAAATCAGTATATTATTATACACATTGATTACCCTCATCTACAGACGCTCTACAAAACATTCTGCAAACATACACGTTCCCCACCTGAACTTGTATAATGTGGTCTATATAATGAATTTACAGATGCACTTTTTATTATTGGTTATATAAGAAGAGTTCAGATGCAAAAGCTATTGGACATGTTCTTCTAAACTTGTCATCTCTAATGAGCTCCTGTGAATAGGGTATTTTCATTGCTGTTAAAGTGAAGGAACTGAACACAAACACAGAAGCCTGAGAAAAACGCAGGTTTTATAAGAACGTTTCAGATAGATTGTTTTTATTTTAACTGCGCTACACTAATCTTTTAATCACTGAGGTCATGTGATGAATGCTATAGTATAGTATACTGCTATCACCACACACTGCATCATCTTCAGATGCTGTTTTTACAGTAATAGATTCAGACTGCGGGTGATGTCTGTGCGGTTCTGCAGGATTCGTCTGGATTCGTCTGATCTGATCGCTGCTGTTTGAAGAGCTGAAGGCAGATGAACGTTGACAAAGAGACAGACAAATATTTACTCCAATAAAAGTGCAAACGCAACACATTTCCTGCAAGTCAGCCTCCCTCGCTGTCGCTTCAATTCAGTTTAATTCAATTCACATAACTTTACTGACATAAAGTGCATTTTGTGTGGCAAGAGTGTTAGAGAGACAACCTGTCATAATCAACATGCAAATTATTCTAAAGAAGCATCTTGATAATAATAATAATCACACATTTAAGAATATTAAATATGTTTAAAGTAGACACTGATCATTCAGATCACTCTGCTCTTATTTATGCTTTACATGCTTTTGGTTTGAATGAATCTGTTGTTTCTGACCTCTGACCTCGGTGAGGCAGTGTTCTTATTATATGACCTCTTAACTTCAGATTTGGTCTGTAGTATTTAATTATGTCACATCATGCCAGTAGTAAACAAGGTAAGGTAGATGTAGATGACTGCAATCCAGGGATGTTCTGGATAATGTTTAATGAAGGCATAATTAATAAAATGAATGGAAGAATAGAATCTCACTCTGTATGATAACTTCCTTTCAGTAGCCTGTTATTATGAATGACTAGATAACGAGTCTCTAGAATCATCTCATCATTAATATAAAGATCTGTATCCAGAGAAGACCCACAGCAGCGCAGAGGTATGTTAACTACCGTACATCACAGTATATATATATATACGTCTGGGAATGTACTGATACTGTATAAACCCCTGTGTATCTACAGCAAACACTTCATCACGATCAGGCAGTTCTTCACTGGTTTCAGGATAGTACTCAGGCTGAGCTCAGAAACTAGATCTGATTGGTCTAAATCACATTTACTACGTCAACATATCTGGGTGAAACAGATATAATTTCTGAAGGAAAACTTGATTTCTCATGATACAGAAGCTTCTTTTCTCTTCAGAGCTGCCACCAGAGGGCAGTGTTGGCTGTACCTGCAGTGCTAAGGATTCTGGGAAATAAACCAATGTCTCTCAACAAGCTGATGAATGTAAGTGTGTAAGTGAAGGGTTCTGGTAGAAAACAGATAGAAATAGATGTGTGTTTGACACAGTTGAGACATACCTCTTTGTGAGGAAGAGATCATTCATGTTTGAACTGATAGAAGGCACATTAAAGAGTGATATTCATTTCTTGTATATCTTTGAAAATGACAATTATGTTATTATTACCAGTACTGCAACACCAAGGGCATGACAGAGAAGGCTTACACCCAGTCCTAGACTAACATGTAAGTCTCTGAGGTGTTTCAGCTAAAATAAACTTGCACTGACTGATCCTTTTTTGTCTCAAGATGCACTCCAGTGATGATTTTTCTAAGCATGTTTATAAAAAATGTCTTGATTGAACTATGGTTAATCCTGGCTTAGACTAAGCCCCGTCTTTGTGTTATAAATCTCATAATGCTCATTTAGAAGTCTCAATATGTTATGTAATTATGCTGTGTAAGCTAAATACTGTTTTTATTTGTAAAGTAGTGGTAAATGCTTGGACATTGATGTTGTGAACAGCATGTATTTTGAAGCAGTTCTGATAATAATTCATTCAGCAGCATGGAGACTTTATTTCTAGTAAAACACTGTAGAATTTGCAGGAAGTAAAATACAGCATACACACCATACAATCATTCAGAATTATGCTCACTACTGTACATATGATACGAGCTGAAATATATGAAGCTTTATTTCCAAGATGACACACGATAAAGTTACTTTATCACAATATAGTGCAACAGAAGATTGTTGTAGTATTTATTCTATATTTGAATGAAATTCTGCTACTAATCCCAAATTTATGTTCATGTTAATAATGTAATATATTTAGTGTTTGAGTCAGTCCTGGATCTACAGAGATGTGTGTGGATTTGAGTGAAGCTGTCAGAAAGACTTATAACTAAACTAACTCATTTCAAAATGATCTGTTACTGATCAAGCTGGGTCCTGTGGAATTTGAGTATTTAAGTGATTGATGTTATAGGGCATTTTAACAAGGCTGACATTAACAAGCAGTTTGCATTTGCTATAAATGAACTTGAGATAGTGCTTCCTCTATTAATCAGACCCTTTACACTAGAGTGAATAGTAATGGTTAATATATAGTCCCTGTTTAGGCAGACAAAACTAAAAACATAATCTTTGTTTTCCTCAGAGAGGTAATGTTTGTCACTGCCTTTCAGAGAGTAAAAAGAATCTGAAGATGTAGTGATGAAGATCCTTTTATTAAAAGAACAGAAATGTTTAACAGACAACACATATTCTCATAAAACTGGCCCTGATGAGTGATACTAAATAACTCAAGAAATGAAGACAAGAAGTTGTGGGAAGAGTGAATTCTGTAGAGGAACAAACATCATTAAAACAGTATTTTAACGCCCAAAGAGTTCATTGATCAGTGAGAGGATTCAATCTCAGTGAGATGGTATTGATCTGCTCTGGATTCTTTCATTTAATCTCGTTTAATGATTTTTCTCTTTTTCATCCTGTAACAGCTGGTTAGACATGGTGCAATCTAAATAAATGTAAAGACTGTTGTAGGATCAGATATTTTGGAATTACGGTAAGGATTTTAGAGCAAACTTATATTTCTGCTCTGTTTGAATCTCTGGATAAAACTGAGCAGTTTTGATATACCTCTCCATGTTCTCGTGATCTCAGACTATATGAGCCATAAAAGCACAATGAGTTAAATATGATACAAAACATGCAAACTTTTTTGAAAGATTTTTTTGTATATCTTTGATATACTTTTGCATTTAAAAATGTGATTTCTCTGACAATTGTTTAATTGCTCAGGATTTCAGACATGATCAAAAAAGTTTGAAATACCTAAACCAGTTTGATATGTCATTTATCATCATCATCAGAGGAATGTGTGTCTGTGAAGAGGCTTCAGGTATGATGTGTTTCTGTTTCTTGTAAAGCAATGCCCTGATTCTCCTAAACATATTTCACAGATGATGATGAAGATGATGATGAAGGAAAAGAATCCGGTTTGATCAGTTACGTTATTCTGACTGCAGCATTACTCTGGAATCACTGCCGTAATCATTACAGTTTGAAATATATAATACAGCTGAATATGAAAGCCTCAACTATAAGTTCTTGTCCTATTAATCAGTCCCTGAGCAGACATTTTACTTTATATGAGTCAGGAGCAACTGTCTTTACTGTATAAACTCTTCTACACTGAACTACTTCTTCCTCACTGGGTCTTCTGAACACACCCCCGGCTCGTCTGAACACCATCCTGTAGCTCATACAGTCTCCTCACCTTTGGAGCACTCTCCCAGCTAACATCCACAGCCTAGACTCGCTATCACAATTCAAAGCTGAACTAAAAACCCACTCATTTAGAATAGATTAAATCCATTTTTTTTTCTCTTTTATGGTTTATAGATTGCTATTTATTGTTTTTTTTGTTTTTTGTTATTGCTCCAGATGTACAATGACCTTGAGTGATTTGAAAGGTGTCTTAAATAAATTGTATTATTATTATTACTGTTATTACTATTAAATACATTTTAATAGTAGACATGGAGAAGACAAATAACTGAAGGTAAAGTCCTGCCTTCTGAGATAAATGATGAAAAGTTCTGCTTAAATCAAGGGGAAAAAGTCATTGGGGTCAGAAAAATCATCTTGTTTTCCCTTTAAATTAATATTTTCAGTCTGCATTGGCAGAATTTTTTCTTTTTTTCAAAAGATTTTTCAAAAGACAAAACCTAACATATTAAATCATTTGCTTTTCAGGTAAATGTATCTTGACGTCAACATTTTTGATATTTGAACTTGAAAATGACAAAATTACTAAAGAGGAGCTTCATTTAAAAACTAAATGTTTTTTTTTTTTTCAAATAAACATTTGTGTGTTAGTATTGTCACTATGTTTTCTTTTTTCGTTTGATTTTATGATTTAGAGCAATAGGTAAGATCAGTATATTCAGTATATATCAGAAGACACTTTCCAGTGATGATCTGATTTGCTGCTCAAGTCATTCAAGGCTTGAAACAGACCTCAGAAATCAGTCGTTTATTACGAATGTTAAAATTATCATAATCAGATTTAACCAGGATATGACTATTGTGATTCTCAACTAGGACAGTGTTTTTTCATTTATTTATTTTTCAAATAATTTGCTGTATACTTTCCAAGAACATTAGTTATCGAACATAACAGGTCAACCCTGAAGATCAGCAGAGATTCTTTCCATCAATGTTCAGAGTAACAGGGTGTGCTGTGTGTAAGTTTCACTTCATAATAAACAGAAATGATCAGAATATCTGTGGCCTCTTGAGAAACACAGTAACACCAGTACAGTTCAAACAGATTGAGAAACACACACTACACATTTACTGGTGTGTAAGATTATATTCATGGCACACCAAAAGTTAGGATGTTTTATAAAATGCACTAAAATCAAGAATATGTGATTAGTTCATTTCTTTTGATTAAACTGAAAAAAAGCGGTGGTGGATGAAGGAGACAAAATAATGTAAACTAATCTCTCAGTATTAAAGAAAGATTGCCTAATCATTCTCTGCCTGTTTTTTCATTCTACAACAGCAAAATCTTGTAGTAAAAAAAAAAAAAGCAATGCATTCTGGGTAATATTTGTTGTTTTTGAGAAAGTATCCTTTGGCAGTCTTTTGAATTAACAGCGTTCAGATTGGATCCTCAGAGACCTACACTCTCATTCACTAATATAGTCCACCTGACGGAGAGAATGAACACTAATGAGTGAATTCAGACAATGATGAGACACAAAAAAAATAGTCAATATGATGTGAGGTCCAGTTACCAGCATGACTAACACTAACACAGGTAGTAATGGTAGTACTTTTTACTTAAGGACATGTCAGAGCCCATACTTCTTTACTTAACTTGAGTAAAAAAAGTGTAGTCAGTACTTCTTTTACCAGAGTATTTTTAAACATGAGTTTAAACACCAGAGCACGTAAGACAGGGCGAAATACACATAAAGTTCGTGAAAGGCTGAAGTGCCATCCAGAGCTGGACTGGCACATCAGCTGATCGTGACAGAGGTATTTGAATCTATTATGGATTTGCATAAATCATGCCTCACCCTTTTTGATATTTTGTCATTGAGCACTGAGGCAGACCAGTCTAAAATATCGTTTTCAATCATCTTTTTTCTGAGACCAAGAGTTCATGTAACAAAAACAAAACTCACTAGCCTAAAGAAAAGATCTGAAAGAAAACCATTTGCTCATCTCTTTCCCTTCCTGGATATTGTAACATCCACACCAGGCTCCACCCTCACTCACAGTGATTTCGTGCACCTGTCACCACCACCTGAACCTGTTGATCTCCCTCATCATACACTCCTTAAAAACCCACACCACACAGCACTCCTGGTCCGAGCTCGTATCACGAAAGTGGACTCTATCCTCCAGGAATCCTCTCCTCAACTCCAGCTAAGCAAGTGGTGTGTGGTTGTGGTCATCTGTCTGCTCTCCCCCGACGGTGATCCTGAAAGTTACACAAAAGCCCTATTCGGACGGGACTAGTTTTCTAAACTACGTTTGAGTTTCGATCGTTATTGTTGCGCCCCTAGAAAAGGGGAGAAAATGAATTGATCACACTCGACGCTGTTCCTTCACTGCCAGCTTTAAGTGTAATGCCTTATCACAATTAACAATAAACAATTTCCAACATCATATAACATGTCTTTTCTTCCAACTTTACCCTTTTACACATTCAACATGTGTTTACTGACTTTTTACAATTATCTACCAAATTATTATACATTAATGCATTAGCTCGCGTGACTTCGTATGTTCACTTTATCAGAAAACACATCCATTATGTTTAACCATCGGTTATTTGTACCGTTTCAACATCTAAACATCTCCTATGACACTTAACATCGTTTAACATTCATGTTAACTGTTTCAAACAACATACAAGTCATTTATTAATACAAAATGAACAGACTTTCGTTACGAAAATATCGTCTACACACGTTCACTCTTTAGCATGTGCTCAACATGTGCTTTACATGTGCTCTCACCTCGTTAACCTTTTATATTTCTTAACTAAACACATTTCTGTTTAACATTCGTTTTCCAACATCTACACATTTTCGAACATTGCACGACAACTTTTTAGAACACTTTTGGTTAATAAAGTAAGAATTCAAACCTAGAAAAGGGGAGAAAATGAATTGATCACACTCGACGCTGTTCCTTCACTGCCAGCTTTAAGTGTAATGAAAGAGCAGCTCGAGCGCCCCTCCCCCTACTTCCTAGCCGGACAGTAACAATCACCTGTATTATCCATCAGACTCAACTTATCGAGCACAGATCAATGGATGCTGAATACTAGATGCATATACTGAGGATTGAATAAATGCAACATGAATCCCTTATGCATTAGTGTTTCACAGTTACATTTTCACAGTGTTTATAAACAATGTAATGAAATAAAACTTGAAATGAAATAAAATATTTTAACATTTTTACTTCCTTGTATTTCTTACATACTCCACTTGAAATAACATTTCAACCCATTACACACTCCCCTCCAAAATAAATGTCGTCCCGACATTATTTCGTTGTAAGAAGTGTCTTTTAGTCTAGTTTATCAGTCTTTGTGGTGCAAAAAAACAATCTCCTTGCTTATTCAGTATGTTAACAGTCCATATAGGCATCATACAATGTCCATCAGTCTCTCAATGTCCCCGAAAAAAAACACAAAGAAAAAAAAATGCAAGATAGCATTGTATGCCGAAACAACAATCTTTGTTTTCAGTTTCAACATAAATCAATGACTCCTCAAAAATCCATTGTCTTTTTTCCATTTTACAACATTCAATAAATGTCCCACATCTTTTGTGTGTAACTTTTTTTTCAGTGCATTTACCATCACTACTCTATGCAAATACCATGAACTCTTTTTCAAATGTACTGGGGCCAAGTTCCATGAGTGAGGGGTAACTGATAATGATAGGGCTGAGTCAAATATGGCCATTTCAACAGTCCATGAGCATGGTCATATGTCAAATTCTGCGGTGATATTTGCCAAGCTCCATTTAACTGACCAACATAAGTAGGGAGACCTAACGTGTCATAAGTGAGTTTTCTCGGGGGATGTATTTCCCTTCTTGACCGTTCATATGTTTGCTCATGCTCATTCTCTCTTTCACTTTCAGCAGGGGACATGGACACGGGAGAGAGTTCAACATCAGGTAAGTGAGTCTCTTGCTCTTGATCAGTTTCTACCGGTATCAATGGAACAAGGGTTTGCTCTACACTCTGATCTGGCTGCTCATCTGGTTCCATTATAGGTGATGTTCTCTGAGAATCAGTTTCATTGGCTGTATTTGGTTCAGCTGCATGTAATGGCACATAGTGGAAATCAAAGTCATCCTCACTGTCTTCCTCAGATTCAGCTTTACTCACTTGAGGGTTTTCTCCTGCTTGTTTCCATCTGTTCTGTTTCTGCGGCCCCTTCTCAAAGGGCAAACAGTCACAGGGCATTAACAGATTACGATGCAGAACTCGCACTCGTCCTTTTCCCTTTTCTGGTTTCACTTCATAGATGGGCAGCTCATCACCCATTTGTCGTACAACGATCTGGATATCATTTTCCCAAAAATTTCGAATTTTGCCAGGGCCTCCCCTGGGTGTTAGGTTTTTCACCAAGACTCGATCACCAGGTTGTAACGTTGTGCTTCTCACTTTCTTGTCGAAATTCTTTTTGCTCCTAGCAGCAGCTTTCTGGGCATTCTCCCTTGTGATGTTATAAGCCTCCTCCATTCCTTGTTTCCACTTTTCCACATATTCTCTCTGGTTCCTCCCCGGTCCTTCTGGGTTCAAGCCAAACAACAGATCAACAGGCAACCTTGGAGATCTTCCATAGAGTAAGTAAAAGGGAGAATATCCTGTAACTTCTGACCGAGTACAGTTGTAAGCATACAATAATTTATTTAATGAGTCTTTCCAATTAGTTTTTTGTTTTTCAGTGAGTGTCCTAAGCATTTGCAGCAGTGTTCTGTTGAAACGTTCTGCTTGGCCATTTCCCTGGGGGTGGTACGGAGTTGTTCTCGAACTTGTCACACTACAGTACTTTTGCAACTGTTCAAATAATTGGTTCTCGAACTCCCCACCTTGATCGTGGTGAATACGAGAGGGGAAGCCAAATTTTAGAGCAAAGTCATTAAAGATCCGATCAGCCGCTGTTTTACCCGACTTAGATGTAGTGGCATAGGCTTGGGCAAAACGGGTGAAATGGTCCACTATTACAAGTATATACTCGTATCCTCCTCTGCAGCGATCTAAATGAAGAAAGTCAATGGAAATCAGTTCAAATGGTTGAGTGGTTACAATGTTCGTAAGGGGGGCTCTGATCTCGTAGCAAGGCCTTTTCTGTTTTAGACACTGACATGTCTTCGTAACGTAATGCTCTACCTCTACCTGCATCTGTGGCCAAAAGAAGCGCTCGCGTATGAGTGAGAGGGTTCGTTCCGTACCCTGATGACCCATTTCATCATGAAGCTCCTGTAACACCACTTTCTTATACTTTTCTGGGAGAACTAACTGAGTACGAGTGGGAGTGGTTCGACACAGAAGACCAACTTGGTTGATGGAGAGCTTTCCCCATTCACGCAACAGGCATTTTGATTTAGAGCTGTATGTTTTTAGCTCTTTCACTGTTGGTTTTGTTCCACCTCGCTTGCACTCATAAACAGGGCCAATGTCACAGTCCTTCAGTTGAGCCTCCTTTATTTCACTGACCGGTAAGGGGTTTATTGACGATGTGGCGGGGCATGTCTCAGTTGTTAGACAGTTAATTGCAACCGACCATGGAAGGTTAAGTTCGTCCTGAACTTCCACCGCTTGTATCGTCGCACCGATTACATCTGATGACAACTCCTCTGAACACTCCTTCATTACTGTGCCCATGTCAAGGGGTAATCTGGACAGCGTGTCAGCGTCAATGTTCTCACGACCCGGACGGTATTTGACCGTAAAATGGAAATCTGCTAACTCAGCCACCCACCTACAACCGGTAGCATTTAGTTTTGCAGTTGACAGGACGTATGTGAGGGGGTTGTTGTCGCTGTATACAGTGAAAGTGGGGGCATAATACAAGTAGTCACGAAACTTCTCAGTGACTGACCATTTCAAAGCCAAGAATTCAAGCTTTCCTGAATGTAGGTGGTAATTTTTCTCCGCCGCTGACAATGTACGAGAACCGTAAGCAATTACACGGAGCTTCTCACCCTGTTTTTGATACAGGACTGCCCCTAGTCCTTGAGCTGATGCGTCCGTATGTAGTATAAAGGGTTGTGAGAGATCAGGGAATGCTAAAATAGGGGGTCGAAGCAAACAGTCAATTAGTTGTTCCAGGGTGTTTTGTTGCTGCTCAGTCCAGGTGATGGGTTTACTTGATGGGACACCCGGCTTGATCTTATTTGCCCCTGAGCGTTGTGAGCTATTTTTCAAGTAGTCTTTCTGTTCTGGGGTGCTTTTTAGCAGATCATACAAGGGACTAGCTATTCGGGAGAAGTCTTTAATGTATTGTCTGTAATAGCTAAGTAGGCCAAGCATTCTCCTTAGCTCACCCACATTTTTTGGTCGTTTCTCTTTCAGGGATCGGACGGCTTCCATGTCTGCAGGATCTACTTTACTTCCTTCTGAGGAGATTATTCGACCCAGGTAACGGACTTCATGCTTGAAAAGTTCACATTTACTCGGTTTTAATTTGATACCATGTTGTCTGAGTCGCTGTAGCACCTTTCTAACATCTTGGACATGATTTTCGAATGTTCTGCTGAACACCAAGGTGTCATCTAGGTATGGGATACAGATCTCATCTCGTAAGTCGGACAGGCACTCCTCCATGCAGCGCTGGAAGGCTGCGGGGGCGTTCATTAAACCAAAAGGGATACGCACCCACTCAAATAGACCCCAGGGCGTCACAAAAGCTGTGAGGTGCTTGCTCTTTTCTGACATGAACCCCTGATGGTAGGCCTTCCCCTGATCTAGTGAGGAGAACCAGGAATTGCCCCCAAGGCTGTCCATGATATCTTGTACCCTCGGGATTGGTTGTCTATCTGGGTGTGTTTTCCTATTTAGGTCTCGATAATCGATGCACAACCGGAGGCTGCCATCTTTCTTCCTCACACACACTATCGGGGAAGCGTAAGATGAATTAGATTTCTCAATCCATCCCTGCGCTATGAGGTCATGTAAATACTCTTTCATTTCGCGATGTAAGGGTTTTGGTACCGACATGTAAGTACGGTTCACAGGCTCATCATCCTTCAAGGTGATATCTAGCTGCAGCTTTTTGATACATCCAATGTCATTGTCGGACTTAGAAAACGACTGACACTCTTCCCTTAGCATCTGTTTCACCATCTGTCTTTTGTCTTCACTCAGGTGGCTGAGGTTTACCGGTGGGTCCCACTCAACAGTGTGACTATCGTCATGAGGGTTCAATGCTGTCTGGATGTGATTTACTTTACCAACAGTGAGGTCTGCGGGCGTTTCAAACGCAGCCGGGAAAACAGTTTTCACCAGTTGTACTGTACCGATCGGTGTTCGGCCCCTTAAGGTAATATCGTGACCTGTGTCATTACATATCTCCATTATGATGTTTGTCGGGGCTCCCCGTCTTAATCGTACCAAACTCTCTGTGAGTTCAAGTCCCTCTGCCCAACAAGGATTTACATCGGGCTCAAAAATGAACGTGCTGTCTTCTCTGACTGGTTGCATTTTCGCTCGACATTCAATCTGCAGGACACTGTGCTTGGGGACATTTACATGTTCTTTAGTGGTCTGTACCATGTATTCAGGCGAGCTCTCGGCACTTACAAGGTTAATGAATGCCTGAATTTTATTTTTCTTTAAGCTAGGAAAGGCTGTTTTCACAGTCTTTCTTAGAGTGTTTCCACTAACTGAATCTAACGGGGCCTGTTCCATGGAAGTTACTATCTGCTCTATGACATTAAATCCTATAATAGGGTGAGAGACGTTTCTACCCCTGGCCACAAGCATAGGAATGATCAATTCGTTGCCATGGGAGGCCTGTGATGCTAGCCTGAAAGTAACTTCCACGTACCCTATGTAAGGCAGATCGATACCATTAGCAGCCACCAAATTCAAAGTGTTTGGGGAACATACGATATTGGAAACATCTTTCACTTTCACTTCTGGGATGTACTCCTGTTTCCAAAATTCATCAATGACGCAGACTTGCGATCCTGTGTCCCACAGCGCCTGAACTTTACGGCCCTGCAGGTGGCATTCAATGAGACATTGTCTTCCCACCAATGAAGTCACAGGTGAATGTCGATTTACTCTGTCTTTACAGGCAATGTGAGCACTCGTAGTTGGAAGAGAGCTGGACACATTTGTTGGTGAGTTCTTACAGGTCAGCTGGTGTTCTGCCCAATGGTGGATTTGGCATGCTTTTGAACAATACCATACCCTCCTGCATTTTGAGCACTGTCCCATAGTTTTTACTGTGTTTGTACAGGCGGCGCATCGTTGGGACTGGCCACTCGGTCCGGTTACTCCCTGTCCCGCGGCAGTAACCTCTCCCCGTTTAAAAGACTCTCTCTTGAGGGTTTGATCCCCCGAATTCTACATCCGGCTTGGAAATGTTCGCCGCTACCACACCTAAAACAATGCATGCATCGCTCCTCTACTCTACTCCGCTGACAGCTAAAACACTTTCTGGCTTGTGAACGGTTGGAGGATGCATTGTACGGCCAGCGACTATACTGAGGATGGGGCGGGGTATTCACTCCTGCTCTGTGGGTGACCGGGGGCGGCCATTCGGGCTGTACCTGCCGCTGGACCATCTCTCGCTCTGAGACTTCCGGAGCAAACAGGGGGTATTGAGGCAGTGCAACGGATGGCCGCTGTAACGATTCCCTAATGTGGGCTATTTCAGTGCTGAGTGTTTTAAGTGAGGCCACATCCGTTCTCAATTCCCTCAGTTCTGTCAACACATTGGACGGAGTTTTGGGTTCGCCCTGTGATTTCTTATCGGTAGTTTTATCGCATGACTGAACTACATTGACAGTAGTGCCCATATGCTGAGTGCTGGATCTCTTTTTTTTCTGTCTTTCTGCCTCATTAGCACACGCAATTCTTAGTTTCTCCAACAGGGTCTCGTCTGCAATTTCCGGGTCGAGGAGGAAGGGCTGCATGTCTACTTTAATGTTATCGTTTTGGAGACCTGTTAGAACTGCATGTAAGAACATGTTCTGAACCAAGACCGGGTCGTACTTAAGGCCTGATTCTGCCTCTTGGGATGCGAACAGAATTTTTTGACGGAGGTCCAGAACACGCATCAGAAAGTTTTGTGGTGTCTCCTTGCTACTTTGACATTCAGCGGTAAGTTGTTTGTAAAGTTCGGTTGCATTCTTCTCTTGAAAGTGAGAACGCAAGACTTGTCTCAGTATAGGCAGGGTCAAATTAGATTTTCCTTCTAGATAACTCCGTAGTTGTAAGCCTGGTAAGATGGCACGAATTACTGCATCTACAATCTCATTCTCAGGGAAACCTCGACTCAGGCCATGCTCAATTTGGTGTGCTAGACTGGAAAAGCTTAGTTTCTCTTTCTGGCCTGGGTCTCCAATTTGACCAGAAATTTTAAAGTCTTTACGCCACAGGGGGCCGGACGATGGAAAACTCACTGAGTGCTGGGGTTGGGCCACAGACAGTAGTCGTGGTGGGGCGGTGTTTTGTTTCGTTGTCATTTCCGCTAATTGTTTAATTTGGCTCGCTTTCTGTTCAATAGCATTTTTCAGTTCGTCTAATTCTTGTTGTAATTTATCTCTGTCTGTAGGTTCTTTTCGATCTGCTGTCGATTTTTCTGCATTGCTATTCATTTCCAAAATTTTATCTCGCAGTCTTAACATTTCTGATAAACCGCCATCCTCTAGTTCTATTACTTCCTCAAGATGCATGAGAATGTTCGAAATCAATGACAATGGATTTAGTTACCAATTTTTCTTGATCTGGCACATTCATGAACTCACTCACGCTCAGCAGCTTATCCCTGGATAGGGGATTCAGTAAGGCGATCACCTCCATTTGTGTTTCCTCGAGTACTGTCGTCTCCATCTCCACGCTGAGGGGAATTCTTTCACTGAGTAACGGTTGAATCGGGACCACGTGAACTCGTTTACTTCACCAGCCGCTCCCTTGCACGCCCGTACTGCAGAAACCTTTTTCCTTCAGCCGCGAATCTGGGTTGTATTGGGGGAATATACTGCACCAGGAGTCGTCTGCCAGGCTGATGACAACCACCCTCTGATAAGTAAATCCCAGCGGTGCCTCCAAAATGTTGCGCCCCTAGAAAAGGGGAGAAAATGAATTGATCACACTCGACGCTGTTCCTTCACTGCCAGCTTTAAGTGTAATGCCTTATCACAATTAACAATAAACAATTTCCAACATCATATAACATGTCTTTTCTTCCAACTTTACCCTTTTACACATTCAACATGTGTTTACTGACTTTTTACAATTATCTACCAAATTATTATACATTAATGCATTAGCTCGCGTGACTTCGTATGTTCACTTTATCAGAAAACACATCCATTATGTTTAACCATCGGTTATTTGTACCGTTTCAACATCTAAACATCTCCTATGACACTTAACATCGTTTAACATTCATGTTAACTGTTTCAAACAACATACAAGTCATTTATTAATACAAAATGAACAGACTTTCGTTACGAAAATATCGTCTACACACGTTCACTCTTTAGCATGTGCTCAACATGTGCTTTACATGTGCTCTCACCTCGTTAACCTTTTATATTTCTTAACTAAACACATTTCTGTTTAACATTCGTTTTCCAACATCTACACATTTTCGAACATTGCACGACAACTTTTTAGAACACTTTTGGTTAATAAAGTAAGAATTCAAACCTAGAAAAGGGGAGAAAATGAATTGATCACACTCGACGCTGTTCCTTCACTGCCAGCTTTAAGTGTAATGAAAGAGCAGCTCGAGCGCCCCTCCCCCTACTTCCTAGCCGGACAGTAACAATCACCTGTATTATCCATCAGACTCAACTTATCGAGCACAGATCAATGGATGCTGAATACTAGATGCATATACTGAGGATTGAATAAATGCAACATGAATCCCTTATGCATTAGTGTTTCACAGTTACATTTTCACAGTGTTTATAAACAATGTAATGAAATAAAACTTGAAATGAAATAAAATATTTTAACATTTTTACCTCCTTGTATTTCTTACATACTCCACTTGAAATAACATTTCAACCCATTACATTATCACCTGACATCCGTGATCTTCATGTACCATTTCAGACGGGACTAACATCTCCGTGTTTATTACAGAGGTGAGAGGGTCTGTTTGTACATCTGTGCGTCACAGAGATCACGCGCTCTGTATGCGTGCACTGCTATAGTCATTCAGATGGTGAAGCTAAATGTCTTGTACAGAAAAAAACATGTTAATGTGTGGTTACTTTATTTTAACTATTATGTTTTTTTATTTGTAGTAAACCCATGTTTAATTTTGATAATTAAAACATGCGTAACCGAGTGCAGAAATTAACGTGAGTAATCTTACCTGATACTGATATTACAATAGACAGTCTAAACAGTTTACGTG
>JAUMHE010000059.1:1771009-1782199 GCA_032359235.1 Enteromius mattozi | reverse complement strand
ATTAATTAAAAGTCAGGTTAATAGCAGGTGTTTCTACAAAATAGATAAGCGACAAGACTTTTGTCAGGGACTGTATAATAATGAGCAAGACCTTTGCATTCTTGTTGCCAATTCCAGGAAAATTCAACTATAACACAGCAAATTGAGCAATCAAAGTTCCCAAGACACAGTGTAATCCTCCACTACTACTCTGAAATATGAGTCTTTTTTAACGGCATTTTAAAGCATAACTGTGAGTCCATGCAGATGAATCACACAGCGTCCCTGATTGCTCTTGAAAGTGCTCCCATCTGGAGTTCGCTGACAGATGATGGAGTGTCCTGGACCACTCTGGCTCTGAAAACTCCCCTCGCTCATCAGTATAATGAGGACGATCATTTGTGAACTCATGCTGTGGCTTATGGCTGCCACCGGTGCTCTCAAGTGATTTCTGCTACAAGAACGTCCACACAGCTCATTACTTTGAATATGTCTGCATACCGCAACCAAGGCTGAGTGTCTCTGGGTAGTGAGGCAGAATAAGTAGGCTGCAATCACATTTGCTTCACCGCAGGCAAAGTGCTGTGTCATTCAGCAAAAACCAGCTTTATAAGCATTTAGATGCCTGTGTTCAAGAGAGTTTAATTCCATAGAAAGAACTTTGGGTTATGGGACAGTTGTTATGGTGGATTAAAGGAAAAGTTCACTCGAGAATGAAAATTTGGTCATTATTTACTCACCCTCGTGTGGCTCTAAACCCTTTTCCCAATGGGACAGTACTTTTCCACACAAACATGGTCTTAAAAATAGCACAGCTGTAGTGCTCCAAAACCTGAGCAATAAGAAACTTTCAGTTTAAAATTAATCAAAAGTGACTGCAAAGACCTTTAAATATCTATTTCAATTGCAGGCTTTATACTATGCTGTTTTAAAAATAAGACGTAACCATAACCCTTAAATTTCAACAACAGCAACAACAATTATTATTGTTATTATTATTATAAAAACGGAGAAATGCAAACATAATAATTTGTTATTTTTTAAATTATACTGTATATAGTATTTTTTTGCGTGCTTTTATTGTGTATACTATAATTTGATATCATTTATTTTTCTGAACAGAAATTGTCATCTTTATAATAATAAATATAAATATATATATATATATATATATATATACTGTCTCTCATTTCCATGCCGCAACCAAAACAAACTACATTTTACTCTATAAGCTGAGCTTGATTTTAGCCAGATTTATTTAGATTTATTTATTAGATTTAGATTTATTTATTTATTTTTATTATTATTTTTTATTTTTATTTATTTGTTCTAACACAAAGCTATTGTATGACTTCCTACAACTTGGAATATAGTACAAATAGTTTTAGAAACTGCTTTTATTTGACATTCTGTACTTCATGCACTTGACAGACATGATCTCACTATGCCCTATTTATCAAAAAATGATGACAAAATGTGCGTTTATGAGTGAACTATTACTGAAAGTTTGCACAGCCTCACATAATGGCTTCAACACATTAGCAATCCTTTATGATCTGCAGAAAGGAAACGCAGAAAAAGAGCGTAAATCTAAGGAGAAGAGCTTAGGGAGTAGATAGCAGCGCTCGCCGTGCCCTCTGAACGTCGATGACAGTGCTCATTAGAAAGAAATAATGGCGCTCCTTACATGCATTGGCCATTATTAATATGCCTTAGCTCGGGGATGTCACAGGTTAACTACTATTTCATTTCACCTTGGACGACCTCCAGCGAAACATACCTAATAACGCTGTCAGCTCCCCTGCTGACAATAGCAATTTAGTGCTCCCACACTTACTACAGGGATAGCACACTTTTAAAACACGGGAGACCTTGAGAGTTCTGCTGAAGTGACAAACACAATGACCCTCATCACACACTTGTGCAGTCTGGCGTCGCACACCTTTCAGACTCTCCTGGGCCTGTGCCTGCAGGCGCTCATAACACCGCAGAGGCTGGCAAGCGCAGGCTAGCGACAAAGGCCGGAATTATTAAGATCACACATCGCAGCCGAGATCAATACGAGGGCATTGGCGGGTAAATAAGAGGGAAATGACGCTAGAGCCTGGAGCAAAGGAGCATGTAATTGCACTGGCTGTTTATGGCAGGAGGGATGTTAGCCACACAGGCAGATTAGCATGCGCTAGACAAAAAAAGGTTACTGGGTAATTGGTCGTGAGATAAGATGAATCACAAAGGTTATTGGTGCTAGGTGGATAAATATTATATACATATATACATTATCTACATAGGTCTTTATTTAGGTGGAGTCTTAGAGAATTGTTGCTAAATAGCTTCTTTTTAAAGCTTAGTGCTACTCTAATATTAGAGAGAAGTGGATTTCTGTTTTGTGATTTAAGGGTTTGGTGTGGACAGACTTTTTAGCGAATTTGTTATTAAAGCACATGTTTATGTTCAACATCAACAAAAAATAAACTAATAAAAAAATAGGGTGAACTATTATTTTAATAACTTTCAATCATTTATAAACACAGTTTATTTTACTTTATTTTATTTTTCCTATTACATTGCATGATTACTTAGATTTAATTATTTAAACAACAACAAAAAAAGCATTGGACACCAAACCCAAACTAAACGGTGCTGAACAAAAGCAAATGTGAGATAAAAATGCAACTGCTAAATCAACCTTGCCATTAACTGGGTTTCCATTACCCTTCAAACTTCGCAAATTGAAATTGCGAATGAAAAATATGGTAAATGTTTGTATTCATATACATATACATTTTAGAAATGTCCTAGAAGCGGCTCTCGGTGTATCAAGATACACGCCTAGATCTCCTGTGATTAAAAATCATGACTAGTGTGGTGGCTGCAATATATGTAAATGTTTTAGTTGCATAACATTAGTTAATGGAAACACAGTCATTTTGCAATAGTTGTTCTATTTATTTATTTATTAATCTATCAGAAAAGCTTTGTGCAAATCTGTAATGGAACACAGCTATTTGTAGTGATTGCGGCTTGAGCGTTTGGATCCATGTGCAAATAAACTCTTTAATCCAGACAACAGGCAGGGTCAAAACAACAGGCGAACAGGTGTAGAGGAGATTAGACAGAGACGTGGTAGATAATACAAAGTAAAGGGTCGAGGCAGGCAGCAAGCAATCAAGCAATGGCAGAACGGGCAGAGGTCAGAGAAACAGGAAAACAAAACATATCTGAAAAACACTTAGTAGACAGCCTGCAAATCAATACTTTACAATTGTCAGTGTGTGAATGTGACAGTTAAATACTGAGTGTGAGTGGGTGTGGTGATGATCAGCAGCTGAAGTTGATGATTAACAAAATGTGAACAGGTGTGATTGTGCAGTGCATGTTGGGATATTGAGTCCATATAAACCAGGGAGTCCAAGGGAGGTGAGGTGATGTGAGTGCCCTCTAGTGGAGCTTGAGAGACACTATTATTAATTTTTCTACAAATTTAAGTTATTTTATCGCAACTCTCTTGCAACTAATACTCGAACACTTAACATTCGCAAGTGTAACTCCATACCAGGTGTGCTACATCAAAAAAGCAATATATATGGAGCTGGTTATTAGATGCAAGTGTTAAAATGCATTCTTTTTGCAAAACACGTATTGTGGTGAAAGGTCAATAGTTGATCCTTTATGAATTGAAAAAGTGATTCTTTAACTATAATTTGTGTAGAAACTTGCTCTAGTGTGACTGCTGTGTATCCACATGCGTTCATTTGTCAATTTTATGGGTCTAGCTTCCGGTTTCCATCTATTTTTAGCTGTTCATTTTGCTGCTTTAAATTGAAAATTGGTGTGTCTCATCATGTTATTTTAATGTATTATCTTAATTATGAACACACTGGTTTGTAGAGCAAACAGTTTTACTATTTACTGAACTTTATTATTCTCCTCATTATTTGCCTAAAGCATCTAATGAACCGGAAGCCTCACCCATTGGCTTACTTCCGCATAAAAGAAAAATTTGGAGATATGTATCTTGTTTTTGGAAATGTTTCGGTTTTGCAAACATAAGGCACTTTTTTTTCCCAATGAGCCTAGGTTAAAAGAAAAGCTGGTCCCACTTTATATTAGGTGGCCTTAACTACTATGCACTGTAATGTACTTATTGTATTCATAATGTATTGCAAAACACTTATGTTGCTATTGAGGTGGTATATGGTTAAGGTTAAGCACAGGTTTGGTGGTATGGGTAGGTTTAAGAGTGAGTTAAGGTGTAAGGGATGGGTCAACAGTACATGTAATTACAGAAATTAATAACAGACGTAATTACATGAAGGTATTTTTAAAATATAAGTACAATGTAAAAACGTGTACAGTATGTACACAATAAGTGCAATGTATCAAATGATTAATTTAAATGTAAGTACACAGTAATATAAAGTGGGACTGTAAAGGCTTTATAGAGCAGACCCGTTGATACAAAGAGTGTTAAAATACGCGTTTAGTAAAAACGTGTGATATAAACCCTCCAATCTGCCAGGACTGGAGACACTCTGATGAAGGTCATTCATAATGATTAAAATCCAAATGATTCCTAAATGACCCAAGGGATAGTGGGTCTAGTGGCACCTCTATACATGAAAATTGCATTACCAGTCAAAGACACTGTCCAGGGACTCGCACCTCCAACATTAGCACAGACAGCCCGCACCGCGAGCAATGAGCCATCAAAGGAACAATCAAATATGACGTGAGGCAAGGCTGCACTCGCAGATGCGGTGCAGAGGGGTTTCTTGTATTGCTGATATGGAATCTTTGGCCATTTCGATATTTGATATATGACGATGCCCTTGAGGATGAGAAACATGGATTGATAATTAACACCCAAGGCGATGTTTAGCAATGTGATTTCCCAAAGGTGCGCAGTGGTTAGATGAGATTTTGTGTCACAACAAACAACTGGATTGGTGTGAAATACAAAAGAGGTGATATTAACATATATAGTAGCCTACATTTATTGGAAGTTTAAGGTAGCGAGTGATGAAAGGGACTAATGAAGCACTTGATGGAATGTAGTCTCAGGGTCAACATTGGTGGCTTTTGTTTACCCTATTAACTTGTGTAAATAATGAGTTGAACAATGAAGATTGGAATTCTAGAATGCACAGATTGGATTTCAGGAAAAAAAAAGTTTGCCAAAAATTTTTACATATGCAACCTTTCCTCCAATCACTACGCCTGTATAGAATGCTTGTCCAAATCCCTATCAGAGTGTATACTACAATTGCACCCCTATCAGCAACAGGACATTTTCATATTAATGTTTTGTACTCTTTTATCTGCGTCACAATTCAGGTTTTGTGTAGCTTAGCTGGCAACGCATTGTGTTATTCCAGGGGTGGGGAATGTTGATTCTGGCGGCCCGGTGTCCCTGCAGAGTTTAGCTCCAAACCTAATCAAACACAACTAAACCAGCTAACCAAGGTCTCAGGATTTTGCACTGTTTCTGTAATGGGTAGGTTCAGGAGTGGGTTGGGTGTGGTCATTCTTATGAATTACACCTTGTAAAATATGTATGAATTACCGTAGATCGATGTAAAAAGTCCAAACATTTACATAAACACAAGTTATGATTGGTAATGACAATTGTCATGATGACAGATACAATACGACACTGTCATTATTTGTAACTTTAACTTTTAACTTTAATTTAATTTAAAAATATGTTGTAATAAGGTTCTTGCATAAACAACCTATAGGGTTGTTTTTTGTTGGAGGACAGGCTCTAAATATGACCATATATGCTAGCATTTCATTTGCAGTACTTGTTATTCCAGCTGATCTCACAGCAATTCGTACATATTTATATATTTATATTAGGTTGCTAATTCGTATGAATTCGTACGACCTCACTCGTACAACATTTTTGCTTAATCATATGTATTTTATGAATTGTCAATTTGGATGAATTTGTACGAATGACCTACACCTAACCCCGCCCCTAAACCTACCTGTCACAGGGGTACAAAATCATATGAGTGAGTTTGTACAAATTTGTCTGAATTAGCCACCTTGTAACATACATACAAATTGGTCGCAAGACTGTGTATTCGACTAGATGAGAGGTCTTTCCAACCGTCAGATGTTATACGATTATATGACAACTTTCATTTTAATGAAGTATTCATGGAATATTAGCTGTGAATCTTTCCAACACCTAGTGGTCATGTTTTAGATCAACTAAAAGAAGAGGATCACATAATACCCATATTTGCCAGAATGAAGCTTTACAACAGCCGTATACACTTTATTCCTAACGCACTGTTGTAATTATACACACTCAGAGAATTTTAATTAAGTGATTCAGATGCATTTGCAGCAATGGGGTCAAAACAGTCTTGTTAATTCCAGTCATTCCTACATAGCTAAAAATAATTCATGTAGACTCATGTAAGAATAAAATTATTTTTCAAAGACCCAATATGATACAGATTATAGCAAATGCATAACTTGATAGATTGATGTATCTGTCAGTCTGGAAACCTTTTCATCCATTAATCAGTGGAGGCTGAACCGTTAAGTACTGTATGCAAATACACCCTTGCGAAAAAAAGAAGAAGCACATATTAGCATACTTTTAGAAAGAGTGGGCTTATCATGGAAATCATAATTTAACAGAATATACTGAATGCAATGTTCTTTTGTTTGTTTGTTTTTTTTTGTTTTTTTTGGCCATGTTAATTGCAATTAAATGAAAAGGCTATATAGTTTATATTTATAATAAATGCAGTTAGTTAAACTTTAAAGTGCTTTTTTGACCTACTTAAATGTAACAATAATTTTTGTCTTTAAAATATGGTTAAAGTGTATAGTTGAATGGACTGAAAAGCATTTATGTTGAACTAAAATAAACTACCCAACATGTGCTTATGTTAGTCAGCGCATCAAAATACGTGTACTTCTTTAAAGCATGATGAAAAAAGGTACTTTAAAGTAAATATTTTAATTATTCGTTATTATTATAAAATGTACTTTTTAAAAAGTCTACTCAGGTGGATTAAAAACATGAATTCAGTGCAATTAAGTGCTCTTTTCACAAGGCCACAAACGCATTGCATTGTAAACATGCAGCCATATTGTTTATGTTATTCAAAGAATCTGGGCACTCAAGGGGGCGATAGAGTCGCTTTTAAATGTGCCATTAAACTGAATGTGTTATTATTCAGCAGCCAGATAAGCATGTCTACAGTTTAGCAAACTGTGACTAACTCGCTCAGCAAGATTCAAACTGTTGCTCCACCATGGCAGCAGTCGACCTAAAAAAGAAAACCAGCCGTAGAAAACAATTATTCAAGGGTTCTTCAGTTCTGCTCTGAGGTTCATTTAGTATTGCAATGTTGCATTGCATAGAGAACTCAGCAATATTGTGTTTCTCTCCAGTTTATTCCAAAAAAATATAAAATTTAATATATTACACTACAAAAGACATTTACACAACAAAACACACAGCAGAAGGTAATAGACAAACAATTATTACATAGAAACTACTTTTTTTTTTTTCTTCTTTTTTTCCTGTGCTTTTCTTTCTTTCCCCGCGCTTTATTGGACCAAATATGATAAAAGATTCAAACACCATAGCCATTATGTTGATAAAATGCATTTGTAATACGCAGCTTACCAACACCATGCATATTTTGTAGTAATATAACTGTTTGGAAATAATTTGATGCACTCAACATGTGTTTTATGCAAAAAAATAAATAAAAAATCAAATCAGCATAATATTTTTAGATGTTTCTTGGAGGGTGGTTGGCTAATTTAACAAACAACAAATAGCATAAAGGGTAAACTGTTGCCTTACTGTTATGAAGAATCGCTGTAAGGTACTTATTTGACATTTCCATGTGTGAAATGATGTATTTTGTGTAACCACAATCATAAATGTCAATCGAAAGGCATAACTCTTCTATGTTTCTGACTATAACTTAGTCTTCCAGATTTGTATGTTTTGAGTAATCAGCCTGATAATAGAGCAAACCATAATCAATCTAGCTTTTCTTTCTGGCAGATATGATCAATGGTTATGAACAAATATCACTACAATAAACAATAGCCACAAATCTGCAAACACTCAAGGATTTTGCAATATTAAAGCATGGCGTGTGGGTTGGTTGCATTAAATGTCTGTTCAGTCTATCATTTTGAAAATAAAATGGGCTTAAAACACATAAATTCAAACTTAAACCCATTTTTTACAAAGGGAATTTCAGTGCAAAATACCAGATGAAGGGTATGCATTGTGTAAAAGTATATTATAGTAATATTCATTGTAATAAATATCAAATGCTCATTACAAAAAACAAAAAAAAAAACAAAAAAAAAAAACAGTGGTGACTCAGATTAACTGAACATTTGTAATCACTATCATTAAGATTTTGGACTATTATGAACATCTGATACGCTCCTCAATGATATTTATGGTTTTTTATAATGTACTTACATAATCACAGGCACTTGAGTGCTTTTCAGTTGACTAATTAAGGAGCATTACGCTATTTGCTATGACAAAGTTCAAGTAATTAAAATGTTGAAAACATAATAATAATAAAATAAAATCTAGCATAGTGGACGAAAATACTTATACCAACCATAGTTATAAGAAATTGTATAAGGTTTTGAGAAAATATGTGACATACTTGAGCACTTATTAATACAATCTTGTGGCGTTTTAGTAGTTTTAGTAGCATAATAATGTGCTGTAATATTTATGAACATATGACCTAATGACCTAATGTCTGGCATTTGGTTTTGCATGATTTGTTTCTGACTATGAGTCTTAACATTCAACATGTTCTTTTATTAAAAAAACTAAGAAGTAGTACCTATAACGCATGTGTGGCATGTTGTTATTTACCACAGACAATCATTTCAACTTGTACCTCAGTGCACATAAAAATGGAAGACGATGGGTTTCGGAGACAATAAAACACCACTACTTCTTGTGTTTGAGAAGCCAGAAAAGGACATAGACAACTGAAAACATTAGCATGCTAGGTTCACTACATTATTGTCATCTTCTACGATGTGCAATGCTTTTGCTGATGCTCTGAAAAATGTTTTATTATGTTGATAAGTTTTCCAACCAGAGATGTTCTTTACAATAAAAAGAACAATTCACCCAAAAATGAAAATTTGCTGGAAATGTCCTCATCCTTAGCACATCCAAGATCTAGATGAGTTTGTTTCTGATTTGCAGAAACGTAGCATCACATCACTTGCTCAATAATGGATCCTCTGCAGTAAATGGGTGCTGTCAGAATGAGAGATTTTTCTTCCGATGCAGCAGAAAAGCATTATCATAGAAGCAGCATTCTTAATGATGGATTTGTTTCTTACAAACACGCAGCTTTTTTTTTTTTTTTGTGGATTATTGGATGTTTTTATCAGTTGTTTGGACTCTTGTTCTGACGGCACCCATTCACTGTAGTGCATCCATTGGAGAGCAAATGATGCATTTCTACAAATCTTATGATGAAACAAACCCATTAGCAAATTGTATGGCCTCAAGGTGAGTACATTTTTGGGTGAAATACTCCTGTTGTCTTCCTGGTCTATCTGTCTATTTACTGTAAACATACACAATTTAGTGGTTGTCTGTACACTGAGGGACGAGTCAAAATTATTGCCTACAGTAATCAACAGATGTGGGACAATGAATTTTAACTTATTTTCTCTGATTTTGCAGACATACTGAACCAACTTAAAGCCAACATGAAATGATATTCACAACCTATTTTACTTCCATAATATAATGTATTTTACTGTATCCAGATGTATTTTTATCTCCTCTTGTTGCCCAAATAGATATTTTTGCACCCTAGCTAACATCACCCGAAAAAAAAAGTTGCTTCATATATGGAGCAAGTTAAAAATGAAAACAATTATAGTTTATGCACAATAAAACCCAAAATCTAAATTAGGAAAGCAAAATGTGGTCCATTCTGATTTCATGTTGACTTTAACATCCACCTAGCTGTGAAAACTGAGCAAGGCAATAATATGGGTAGCAGAATACAGTAGAGATCACACATTAACGATAAAACAATTGTTCATTTTCTATCTAAAGAAGCACTGAGAGGCAATATAAACATTTATTGACCGGACTGAATATACATAGTATGTTAGCCCACCTGTGCACTAAAGTATATCAACCTCACATAAACATGGATGGATGCATTTGAGCTCCACTTCAACTACGCAACTGTACACTATTTACACAATAAAACACCAAAACATCAGTGGAACTAAAATAAATTGGTGGTTTTGAAACGTGTCACATTTTCAAAAAAACAAATACATTTCCTCCGCCCTTCACGACACAGATATTGTGCAAAAGGAAAACGATCCTGTCCATTGCTTTGTCCTCTTATTGAAATAAGGAAGCAACAATTCAGAAGGAAGTAAAATAATCATCAAGCTCAAAATCTACTATTGCTTTGTTTAACACTGCCATACTTCCTCGGCCCGTGATATGACAGTCTTACTGTCTGATTTCGCCTCAGGTGAACTTTTTGTGAAAAAGAAAAAAACTTCCGAGCTGAAACCCACTGCAGTCTCTTCCGGAGGTAATAATATTGTTGAATGAGGTCATGGAAAAATGCTATACATTCAGCCCAGAGACACCTGATCCCAAGTCAGTAGTCCTGCCTGGAGATGTGCCACACTTTTTCAAACAACCACTCAACATTTTAGTCATGTTCTTCCTGTTGCTTTAGTTTGGAGGCTTTTCACAAACGAAACAGTAACCATTTGTCCATCTATCCAGCCATTTTTTTTTTTAGTCAAATTTTCATTAAATAGTTCCATTCAATAAATAAGTGTCTGTAGAAAGTGCTAGGCTACTGCTGGAGGTTCCTCTGAGGCCGCTCTCAGATGGGCATAGTGGCATTCATCATTTGGACTCGCATCTCCTGAATGCTGTTGAGGATCTTTTTCTGATGTCCAGCCAAAGTGACTCCAACCCTCCTAAGATCTCTGCAAAAGAACAATAAATCAGTGATTTTTTTGGCTATCACTTACAATGATTAAACAACCTGGAGTCAGTCGTAAATAAAGATGTATCTACTCGGACTGGACCAAACTTTAGGGACTCGTTAACCCTCTGGGGTCTGAGGTGATTTTGGGGTCCCTGAGATGTTTGGACATGCTCTGATATTTGTGGTTATTTCA
>JAUMHE010000059.1:1757129-1768245 GCA_032359235.1 Enteromius mattozi | reverse complement strand
TAGGATAAAACCCAAAAGAAACGTATTTTTCTGCAGTGGTCTCTTATTTTTTTCCAGAGCTGTATATATATATATATATATACACATACATAGTGCACACACATTGTGCAAATTGAATTTTTGATGCAATTAATCATGATTAATCGTTTGACGGCACTATCACAAACACTTACTGGTAACGATATGATTCAAGTGCGTCTTTCATCACCATGAGAAAATAAAACTTGAACCAGCACACACAAAAATCTACTGTAACACTCCACCCCATTTATCTGGAATCACTGCATTTTGCACTTTTAAAAGGTGTGTCAGTGATGTCATACGGTTCACAAACAAAAACATACGTCTCACATGTCTCTCCTGTTACAGAAGGCCTATATACTACCGGCCTGGGCTGACCTTCTGTTTCTCCACATTGCACACGTAACACACTCATTCCCAGCACAGGACAGGAAGCATGAAAAACTATGAAAATAAACCAGTGAACTGAGCTTCCCACAGTATGGCTGCCAAGGGGTTTTGTGAATTATGACTTTAGGAAAGTTTATCAGAAAAGTAAAGTTGTCAGTTGATGTATTAGTTAGTTGATGCGTTAACCAATGTTAAGTAATGGGACCTAATTGTAAATTGTTATACAAAAAATGTAAAAAAATAAAAATTAATAATAATAATAAACTCAAAATAATTGTTTTCACTTTTAAAGACATATTACAGCTGCACTCAGAAGTGTCACTTTCAGAGTTCTGTTTTAACCTTCACGTGATTTCATATTTGTTGTGATAATGTGTGGACTAGTGATAAACAGAGAAGGTCTAATCTGATCTGTGCAACAGTCCTTCTGAAGAATCTGGGCCAGGCTAACCAAATCATACTGAGGAACAGAAAAGTGGGTCAGTGGATCTGTCATTAACTTACTCATACTTGTTTACTATAAGGAATGACTTTACTTAGAGTAGAGTTAATCAGTAAGGATATTTTGATATTTGATACTTCCTAACTGCTGTTAGATACTGGCACTAGCCTGAAAAAAAAGGAACTACTACATCCTCAATTTGTTTAAAACCTGTATAAGTTTCTTTCCCCCCCCCCCACAAAAGGTATTTTGAAGAATGCTGGTCACTAAACAATTGATGGCAGCCACTGACTTAAAGCATAGACAAGCATGTTTTTTTTTTCCCGTACTGTGGAAGTCAATGGGTACCGTCAATTATTTAATTACCAAGATTCTTTAAAATGTCAGGTTCACAGGTTTGTACAACTTGAGGGTAAGCAGAATTTAAATTTTTGGGTGAACTATATCCACTGTAACTAGATAAAGAGTTTAAAAATTTAAATAAAAAATGTGACATGAGGATAAAGAGAAACAATGTACACAGTCTAAAAAGCTAAATAATTAACATGGTAATTGAAACATTTCAGCTAAACATACTGGAACTTAAATAAATAAATAAATAAAATAATGTATTTAATTATGGTCAGATTTCACCATGGTCTAAAAAGCCCACATATAGCATATATTGCAAAGCTAATTTCACTGTGATTTAATTTGCAAGAATGCAGAGGTGACTATTTATTGTGAAACCACACAACTAGGATGGATTATGTTTGTGATATTATATATTACATCTGCAAATGAACAAAAGTAACTTTGGCAGTATTTACGCGTTGTTAGTCAAACACCTGCAGAAATTTCTGCTGTTTTGGAAGTACACTCTGGCACTAATTCGCCATGTTTAGTCAAACTGGCCCTATGTGTGCAGCTATTCTGACATAGTATGCATGCTTGGTATTGCACTGGTACAGTATTGCACACTCAGACACAAAGACCTACAACTTCTTTGTTCTCTAATAAATGTTTGACCAGTCAACATAAATGTGACCCTGGAGAACAAAAGCAGTCATAAGTAGCACAAGTATATTTGTAGCAATAGTCAACAATGCATTATATGGGTTATTATTGAATTATCGATTTTTCTTTTATGCCAAAAATCATTAGGATATTAAGTAAGGCTCATATTCCATGAAGATATTTGGCAAATTTCCCACTGTAATTATCTCAAAACTTAATTTTTGATTAGTAATATGCATTGCTAAGAACTTCCATATTTCCCAATATTTTAGTTTTTTTGCAACCATAGGTTTCAATATTTTTTTTATATTTCAGCCAAATATTGTCCTATCCTACAAATCATACATCAATGGAAAGCTTATTATCTTAATAGATGATATATAAATCTCAGTTTCAAGAAACCGACCCTTATGACAGGTTTGTGGTTCATTGTCACAAATCCTTCAGCTAGTCGCTAACAACATTGCCCATGATGCCATAAAACAGTAGAACATTTCCCAGAATTCACATTTCACTTCGTAAGGATCAAACATTTTGTGAACTCAAGCGGTGAAGCCTGCTCTGTCCTCTCAAGTCACACCTGATCTTTCTCATTTGAATAGTGTTCCTACTGCTTCCTCATGACTGGCTCTGAGTGCTTTTTTGGTCTCCAATTCCTCATAGGCTAGAACTGGAACTGCAGTTTCCTTCTTATAGACCATGCCACTGTATACACAATATTAAAATCTCCACTGATGGAAGCATTAAATTTTGTTATGATCGACAAAATCTCAAAGGCAGGCCCAAATCCCATTCCCATTGCTCTTCCCCATTGGCATATTGAAGCATGCTGAAGGCATGTGGCCATGTGATTTGTCAGTTCAGGGTGTGAATACTCCTTGCTATTCTGACCCCACCATGTGCAGAGTCATTGGAAATGAGCTTCATGTGGTGAAGAGGCTGGCATGATTACATCAGCCACCGGCTATGCTTCATATACTCTTTAATTCAGTACAGCCAACAGGAAATATTGATTTATCAAACACTACTCAAGCAACTCAAGACTTCATGTGGAAAATTACAACATCCTTTGCCATTTCGCAGTTTTTCAAATGCTACCAGTCAAGCCCTCTTTTGTAATAAAGGAGTCAATTAAATAATTATCTTTGGAGTAGCAAGCAAGCATTACACATTATCAACAGAGCGCTAAAAGGAACATGTCCTGACACAATAAAGCAGAGAGAAACCACCAAGGCTCCAAAACCTATACACACAAAACACAATAAAAGAACCTTTAATGGGTCATGACATGAGAAATAAAATTTGCCTTGATCTTTTGGCATATAAGAGGTCTTTGTGTGATTAAAACATCCTGCAGACCTCATAGCTTGAAATGTCCTTCTAATCATAAGCAAAGCATTTATATAATCAAGCTCTAAAAATGGCTAGTTTAGGATCTGACGTGCAGGGTGATGTCACCAGTCATTTGTATGAACACACCTCCAAAACAAGACATCGCTGGCGTTTAAACAGCTTGTTTATGTCTTCCTACAGATATCAGAAGGATCCTAACCCATGTAACAAGTGGTTTATTTTTAATGGCACCCTAGATCAATCAGAGGATTGATCGAAAGTTTTTATTTTTATTTTCTTTGTGTACAAAAAGTATTCTCGTCACTTCATAACGTTACAGTTGAACTACTGATGGCAGGTGGACTATTCTGACCATGTCTTTCACATTTTTTTGGGCCTTGACAGTGTTATATACTTGGCAGTCAATGGGACAGTCAGAAGACTCTTGTTTTCAAAATCAAGCAAAGCTTTTACGGCTTTCGAACAACATGGGGGTAAGTGATTAATGACAAAAAAAATTACTTTGGGGTGGAGTAACCCTTTAATAATGATAAAAGGTCAAACTAATTGGTTCAGAACAGCACAAAACCGAACCACAGAGTCTTGCGCTGACATCTTCACCACTGTTTTTTCAGGGTCTCTCAGCCTTATAAAGCTCTGACTGGTTGGGCTGGTGCCAATGCTCTGGTGACCTATTTTCATCCTGAAGACAGAAACCCTGCAGGTCAAGCCTTGAGTGATAACCTCACTGGATGTCTGGACTGACTCTATATGCCAAAACACAGATACTTTCCAACTCAACCAAATATACCTAGATAGGGAACTGGAAAACATGCCACTGGCTTTGCCTTCACCCAGCAAATCATAACCATAAAAAAAATCTGTCCGTTACAGAATAGTCCTGCATCTTATGATCAACAGTGGCACCAAAAGTATTTGGACATTTGAACGTTTCTAAATGGCACCAGGTTTGATTTTGTTATCTAATGCAGTGACATATGCACAAAAAAAACAACAACATTCTCTCAAAAAATTACATTTTGGCAATGTCTAGGTGATTTTAGAACTGAGGAACTCAATTCCCTGCAGGTTCAAACAGGGGTATCCAGAGGTGTGGTTCGCCACATTAATAGATTTGTTACATTGTGGCAAATCTTCGATTTTCAGAAGAATTTATAAGTAATTACAAATACAGACAGAGGCACTTACCAGCGCCTGGGATGATGGCTAATTTTGTCTCAACTAGTCCCATCTTAGCAGAGCTGGCTGTAAAATAGGTCAAAGTGTGGAGAATCAGTTAGCCTGTTTGTTTTCAAAGAGATAAATCTCAAAAGACCCTAACAAATATGAATGCCTTCAGAAGTCACACATTTTAAATCAGGTAAACAGCTATTTAAAAAAATCAGGTTTATGATACATACAATATAATAAATAATACAAATACTCATACTATCTGTTCTGCAATTAAAAGACATTTTATTTTATCAATATTTAATACTTTAGTAATAATTAGTTACCTTCTTGTGACACTGAACAGCACATACTGATAAAAAGCTGATCAACCAGCGAAAGTAGTTTAATTTTCTATGGATTAAAAAAAGAGCATCTTCCACATGCAAAAATGTACAATTTAAATGTCACAAACAAGCTTTTTTCTGCACTTTAAACATGAACTGTTGTGTTTAGTTCTCACACCTGTCAAAATACCCAAAGGCAGCCAGTTTATTTCAGTTTGAAACCATGAAAACAATTTCAGAAGCATCTAAAAAGAACACTAAATAATATTCTGCGTTAATTTTTTAAATACTTTACAGCAACACAACTTTAAGCCAATGTGTAAGTACACTGAATATAGACATTAAATATTCACATTTAAAAAAAATTAAAAAAAAGGTGCCTTGTGTGAAAACATATGGTGTGAAATGCATTCGAAGAAGTGCAAGAGACCTGTTATAGCATCATGCACAGATTTCCTAAATCTAAATCTGGGTGTGAGAGGAGAACGCATGAAAGAAGCCATCTGCTATCTGTCAGTGTAATGAAGAAATGTTCATTCACAACACTGAGTGAACCAAGATACACTTATAAAACCATTAAAGGGGTCATGACTTGAGAAATCAAATTTGCCTTCCTTCTTTGATCTTTTGGAATATAAAAGGTCTTCATACCTTGAAGACATACATACTTCAAACTACAGCTTGTGTTCATATAAACTCATGATGTTCTACCTGCGACTCTGATGTCACAGGCAAGAGCCATTTCAAGACCTCCTCCAAGAGCTGCCCCATCAATGGCTGCGATTGTTGGCATGGGAAGAGTACCTAAAACATATCATCAATAAAAACACCAAAACTAGATTAACCATTAAATGAACAGTGAACGTCTCATATATCAACATTTTTCTAATTTGCAGTCAATTTGTTTTTAACAAAGCTGATGGGTTTCCATTGGCTGAAATAATGGAGCTGTAATAACAAGCAGCTAATAGAATGTAAAATACACGACCTGTTCAATAATAATTAAATGAACTATTTGAAACATTATCCATATCTGCAAATAGTATTTACTAGTGATGGAGGTAACGAATTACAACTACTCACGTTACTGTAATTAAGTCGTTTTTTCGCGTACTTGTACTTTTAAAGCTGTACTTTTACTTGTACTTAAAATCATAGTCCGTTACCAAGTACGGCCACATTTTTAATTCATATTCAAACCTTTGATGCATTTCAGTAGCCAATAAAGATATCCTATCGTAAACGGACCAATAAAAATGGTATCTAAACCAGAAAAAGCTGATGAAGAACATTCTAACCGGAGCTACTTCTCCATGTTTATGTCTATGGTGATTCATGCACGTATGTGTTACTCAGCCACGGTGATGGCCTGACCAGGATACAATAGTTTGAATATAAGCACTTATTATAAGTGTACCGTAGAGATTCGGGATAAGACAGATCGGCGCCTTGAAAGCAGAATTCATGATGTACATTGCGCAAATTTTGAACAAAGAAAAAGTTACATATTGCTGCTTTAAGCCAACGAGCACTATGTTGCGGTGCATGAATATACACGTGCTGCGTCTCGCTCTCTCCTCTCCTAGCATCCGCCTCCTGTCATTTACACAGTCTGACTGTCCACATGGGATTGCAGGTATTCCGCATACTGTACATTTAATCATTCCCGTGCAAATGTGGCTAGCTCTTTATTGTAACATGAGAATACAGTTCTGTAATGGCAGAAAACTGGCTGCGAAGTCTCAAATAGGGCTAATACACAAAAATGAACTGTCCTCTCACTCCGATATTGCCTGTGCACGCTCAGACTGTGTGCGGTCGCCATATCTCTGTGCTTGGAATAGAAATGGTTTCTCTTTAATCCAGTATTAAACTTTGTAAAAAGTTATCAACCAAATAGATCCACGCCTGCCTGATAAAAATGCTACTGGACATTTTATTGGCTGTAAGAGAAATGCACCAGAAAGTCTTTCAATGTAAGTATGCTAGAAATGTTTTGGAATGGGATATTTGTTTGATTTGTACATATAAATATCCTAATCTGTCTAACTGCATCACTACATTGTACAGACATTAGGTCAAAGCCATCTGATATTTCATTTATCTAAAACAATATAAATGGCTCTTAAATCGCTGCTGTTGTCATGTTTTGAATACCTCAACTTAATTAAGGCCATTTGTTTTATCATTTTATTACTGTCTTTTTTTGTAAATTCAGTTCAGTTTGAAATCAAATTTGAAATCATTACTCCTTGTGCTGTAAGCTTTTGTGACAAAGTTACCCTATTTTAAATATACAAATACACAGAATGAGCAAATGTTTAAGAGAGATTTTTGTAATGGTAATCAAAATGTATTTGTATATAAATAAAAGCCTTTATGAAAATCTGTTCATCATATAAGCAACCATGCCTTTTTAGAAGACTTAAACCACTCAAACCTTGAACTAATGATTGCCTTAAAAAAAACTGCATGGACGACATATAATGAGATACTAAAATACCTACTGTATATGGTAGTATACATTATGTAGTAGCTTTTCTAATGGTACTGAAAATGATTAAGCTTGTCATGAAATCAAAAATGACCCTACTTACTTTTTTAGTGCACTACTTACTTATGTTTTTAATGCACATTAATGCACATTTGTAATTCTTGTGATGAACAGTTAATCAAAATGAGAGCATCAGTGTGGAAAAGATGCTGTTTACCTACAAACTGAAGCCAAGCCGTTCACACAGAGATGCATGTTTAGAAAGCCATGTAACATTAATGTAAGTTAAATTTTTTAAATACATATCTCAGGACATTAGTAGCCAAAAGCTCATTTTCCCTTAACTGAAATTATGCCTATTAATTTCAAATATAATTCAAATTTTGACAAAATTTAAGTAAAATGTAAGTTTTGACAGCCCTACTGTTAGAATGAAGACAACAACTCCCATGATTCCCATTTTTTAATAGTTTTGGTTGTAGTTTAATATCCCTGGTTTACACTTTCTAAGCTGTTCATATGTTATTATTTGCTGTATGAGTCAGTGTCTATCCAGTGAGATCATGTTTGTATTTAGACAGAGACAAGGAAACGATAGATGACGTTAGCTTCTGGTAAAAGCTACTGTACTGAATGTCTGAATGTAAAGAAACTCTATGCCTGAGCCAAACTCCATTACGCCAGCAGATTTCTGTCTACAGAGAGCTGATGCTCTTTTAGTGCAGAAAAGCATAAAGTAAAATTCTTGTGGCCAAAACCTGAAACTCCCATTTTCAACCCAAATATCCATTACCCAGCATCCCTTGTGTTCCTGTTCTGCCGCTAAGCAGGTGACCTTTGACTGCACCGCAGGCAGATGTACCGCAGTGGGAGAAAGAGTTTATCCAGCCCCAACTCAACCCCAAAATCTGCATGGATCTCCCCACTGATGGTGTTCGATATGTCAGTTCAGCTCAGATTTTACCCTCACTTCCTGATCTATTTATAGACATCAGCATTCTATCGCTCTCATTTCCCCTAAGGCAAATATGAGAGAGCATGCGAGCGCTTAAAACAGCCATGGGAAGCAATTATTGTGGTGTAGTGTTAAAAGACTGCAGGGGAAAACTGCACTTTGGCTTCACCGCTGCCCAGAGACTGACTCGTTTTAGAAATGTATGCTATATCATCACTGGATACACTAACTTGTGCAAGTGACTAAATTTTAAATTCAAAGAAATTGCGCTTTAATTGTGGCTAAGAAATTACCTGCAAAAGATCACTGTTGTGTTAAATGAGAAAAACATTGATTAGACAATTATATTTAAATATGTAAATTATTTTTTAAAATAAAACAATACACAGTAATAAACAAAAACCACCAGTAGGTGGCACCAAGTAGCTGTCTTAATAAACAAGTAATTCAGATATGTATTCGGCTGTTTTGTTCAAACGGCCAATTCAATTCATTCAGAAACGAAGCAAGCGACTGTCTTTATGAATGAGCCACTGAATCATTCACCACTTGCGTTGATTCATTCAGTAACAAAACACCGCAATGTGCTGCTCGAAAAGACAACTAGACAACTTACTACAACTATATTTGTTTGCGAAATTGAACAAAACATACAATATTGACTTTTTTCACTTATGAAGACACAATTTAATCGAATTTTGGGCTCATATTGACTTACGTCTTGATTGCTCATCTCCCAGTATGGTCTCTCGCCGTACGACATCACTTCCCACATCACAATGCCGTAGCTCCACACATCACTGGCTGAAGTGAATTTCCTGTAGGCGATGGCCTCCGGAGCCGTCCACCTGATGGGAATCTTTCCTCCCTGCAAGACAAACAACTTGCTGAAATCTCACATCGTCTCACATCAGAAACCTTGTCTTGTCAGAGCATCTTAACGGGTGATTATCACTGGGAAAGAATGGTGTCAGGCTGTGAAATGTGACAGGAAGCATTAGGTCTGTGGACGGCTGCTGCATGCTAATCGCTAATTGACTGTCCCGGTGTTAACGCTCTCGGTCTCTGACGGCATGTCTTAATTTACTTTGCAGACAGTTCACACAGCACATAAAATGCTTCCCTCAGTGTTACTTTGACACACCAAAACAAGAAACAGACGACAAAGAGCGCTATGCTATGCTAATTATGACAGCCACCACCAAACCTCTAATTATCCTCTTTCAGAACACGGCAGCTCCATTTTCAGGGCTCAACAACAATTAGTTCTCACTGTGGAATACATTTTGTCTTGCTCTGACCAAATTTCACTGGTTTTGAAGCAAAATAAATAAATAAAATACAATATATATATTTATATATATATATGTATATATATATTATTTTACTTGTGCATCTGGCACCTGGAATTATTTAAAAACATATATTTAGTAAAATAGATATATAAATCAGTAAATTGCCATCCTAGATATGCAATTCTGACATTGCAGGTCAATTCAGTATAAAAGATAATTTTTTTGCAAGAAGAAAAGTAATAAATGTCATATAAACACGCAATAGTAAGAAAATAAGTCATAATTGTGAGATAAAAACTTCCAATTGTGAGAAAGAGTCAGTACTGTGAGATATAAACTCACGATTGCAAGAAAAAAGTGGTGAGATGTAAACTTTACAAATGTATAACTTGCGAATGTGTGAAATATAAACTTAATTCTGACACGTCTATGTTGGTAATAAGCATCCATATTTTAGGATTTATTCATAGTTCTGGGTTGTGGAGGATACAGCAGATGATTTTGTACTGTAAAATGTTCCTAATGCACTGATGCAACAGAAGCATCCAGCTTAATACGTTACTGCAATATCAGAGAGTAGGAAGATAACAGTATTGAAAAGTAGTGTGCCAGTGGCACTGGGTTTGAATATGGGCTTAAAAATATATAAAAGGCCTGCTGCGAGGTAGCTAATAGATGCGAGGTGTAGTAGGTTAGCCGTTAATGTGACTCAGCGTTTATCCTCTGTAAGCACGTACGCGGGTTGTGTAGGCTGCCTCTGGGTCGTCCTCCAGCACTCTCGACAAGCCGAAGTCAGACACCTTACACACCAGGTTGCTGTTGACCAGGATGTTACGGGCAGCCAGGTCACGGTGCACATAGCCCATCTCAGAGAGGTAGCGCATGCCAGAAGCAATGCCACGAAGCATACCAACCAACTGGATGACAGTGAACTGACCGTCGTTCTTCTGTTGGTGAAGACAGTATCAATATAAGCGTTATACATACAATTGAATGCTTATACTTCAGAAACTGTACAAACTGAATCATTACATGAGAATAGAACCTTTGTGTCTGCATTTGCATCTGCTATTAAATGCCTGATAGTTTATATATTAATGCAAACATACTTAAACACACAAGTAAACAAAAATAGATACATAGCATAGTAAGAAAGCTGTTAGTGTGATATATATGTACTTTTATTGAAAAAGTATAAATAAATATTTTTGAGAAACCAATTTAAACAAAAGTATGTTTCATGAAACTATTATATTATATTTCCCAGTACTTTCTTAGGTAAAGTACACTGTAATCACCGTTATGTATTTTTAAATAAAGTACAACCAGTGTGACTACTCTCAACTGTAATTATCCATGATTCCCATGAAATTCACAGAATGACTATTGACTTTACTTTTAAAAAGCAGAAAATGTACCTTCAAAAAGGTGTCCAGGGATCCATTCTCCATATATTCTGTTATTATCATTACTGGTTTACCTTACAGAAATAAATCACACACGGATTTTACATTCAAGTAAAGGTCAAGACACACAAGGTAAATTTTGTAAATATTTACATGTATTCATTTACACACACACACATACACACACACACATATATATATATATATATATATACACCTAGCAGCATACTCCCACTATATCAGCCTGATCACTGGACTCTATGCACAC
>JAUMHE010000059.1:1689534-1712036 GCA_032359235.1 Enteromius mattozi | reverse complement strand
TATATATAGACATGGATTCAAAACAATATGTGGATGAGTAAATTTCATTTTTGGGTAAGCTATTCCTTTAAAATCTGTAACAAACTTATTAATCAGTTTTCTTATTGCCAGACACACAGTGGAAATAACACCCTTCACATTTCTCCAAAACCCAGCCAGTTCTGGTCTCTCCATGCTGTTAGCATGATGTGCTCTCCAAAATATCTTTGTCTTTGGTGCATTTCCACAGTAGCTCAGTCCCTTGGTATGTAGCAAGTGACCGGATCGAGTTTGACATCTGCAGCAGTAACGGCTGACAGGAATGAAAATAGAGGGAGATCATTGGAGATCCAGCTCTTTCAGAAAGCTTCCGGCCCAGAAAGCCGACTCAATCCCACGGAGAGCTGAACACTGTCCCATCCACACTCCTGTACTTCACTCACACCTCCACAGGCCTGGCAGGACTAGTTTGTTATGTCCACCGCTGTACATTTGTATGAGATATGCACTGGCATTTCATTTTGGTGCAAATTATATTAATTCTCAATTCAGCCATGTGTGATTCGGCTACATCAATACAGCAGATTCCTTTCCCTTCCATCTCCAATGCTTTATTAATCTTTGACATGCATTGAATATTTTAAGAGGACATGGCAACATTACATTGCATCAAGACTCTGGATTCAATCTAAACATTTTAGGTGTATTAAATTTAAGTTAAAACATAGTGTTTTATTATTGTAGATAAGTCTTTTTTACATTAATTAAAAAAAGGTGGTACAGACACTATGGTATGAAGCATTGATGAAGAAACAATTAGCACTATTCTGTTTCCTGAAAATGCTGAAATGTTGCCACACATCTGTCTGTCAAATCTGTTATAACTGTTATTAATGATGTCAAGCAGGTGGTGTACTGATAACTTTTGCTAATGAATCAGCTCAAAAATGGGCGCTTACTGTACATGTTGGTCAGACATCCTTTATAAGTGGGGGGCCAAAATAAGACACAATGTAAAAAACAAAAAAAGTGACTTGTGGCCAGGTATGGTTTCCCATACTTGGAATTTGTGCTCTGCATTTAACCCATCCTATGTACACACACAGCAGTGAGAAGTGAACAACCACACACACACCGTGAACACACACCCGGAGCAGTGGGCAGCCATTGGGGAGCAGTTGGGGGAACGGTGCCTTGCTCAAGGGTCTCACCTCAGTCGTGGTATTGAAGGTGGAGAGAGTGCTGGGAATTCACTCCCACCACCCACAATCCCTGCCGGACCTGGGACTCAAACCCACGACCTTTGGGTTACAAGTCCAACTCCCTATCCATTAGGCCACAACTGCCTGTAGACAAGACTTCATGCCAAAAGTCAAAATCTGGCAACGTGAGACAAAATGATGCTTGACTCTACGATAGTCACATGAGCATTATTATCACTGTACAACTATGAGTGCAAAGACATAATCTCGCCAAGAACAGTAAAAATAACTATAAGTTGTAGGACTGGGATGATACATAGATGCATCGTGAATCAAGTAATGATTCAGTATGGATTCTGACATTTTCAGAATGCATCGCGATTCCTCTGAAATCCATTCTGAGCTTAGTTTTGAACTAAGCTCAGTTCAAAAGTTGGCGCTGCCTGCTTTAGAAACAGCCATACTCAGCTTGTTTCCAAATCCTTACACACACTTGAACCTAAAATAATCATTCATAAAATTCACTTAAGTAGAAGCAAATTAGGGTGTTCACAGTGGGCTGTTTACATTAATCTTGCGGCATAAAAGCATGACAAATTTAGGAATTGCATTCTAAAAATCTCAGAATTGACCCAGAATCAATTCTGCATTGATATATCATCCCAGCACTACAAAATGGAGAAACAATGAATAAATAAAACTTAAAGGTGCAGTCACATTTAACACTGTTGGTGAATATTTCTGCAAACGAAATGCAGTCGTTTAATTTGGAAACCACATTATTTCTCTTCAAAGGTTTGAAAGTGTTTGTAACACTTTTGACAATTAATCTTTTTTTGTCCTCAAAAATTCATTAATCTGATCACAGCCTAAAAGAAGAGCAGACACTACAACATTAAAGATAATTGCATAGAGGAATGATGTAACTACACGTCCGTACATGTAAAGGCTAATATAGTTATTACTACAGTTAGCGTTCTTGGTGTGAACGGGCCTTAAGGCCTTTCCTGCAGGGTAATTGTACAAGCTGTCGTAATTTAACTCATAAGATATATTGTATTCTAATTGCAAGAGGTACAAACTCTCATCGAAGCCATCAGCCTCTGCTTTCTATTTTGCTCTGATAAAATGTCCTATTTATTTGACAAACTAAATGTATTCAGCGTATCTCCCTAAAGAGCAGCCAGACAGCCCCTTTCCTCTTTATCTCAGGTGACTGTCATGTTTACATTAATTTTATAATTGTCTGCATGAAACATTTGAATAGAAACAGCGCTGCACACCCACACCCACCGCTCCGGTGCTCATTGTGCAATTTTTTGCAGCCCGTCCTCCAGACAAAAGCTCTGAAAGCGTTTCTGACACTTTGTCGCCTGGTCTGCTTGGAAACCTGGCCAACTGCACAAACCGACTCCATGTAAAGCTTACATTGTACAGGCACCGGACATTCCCTCAGGACAGCTCAATGGAAATTAATTCGCACAGAAATATCACACTGCGCTCAAAAAAAATCCTTATCGCAAAGCGCCAACTCTGGCAGCAGACAAAGGAAACAATCTGAGGAGAGGAGGAGGAGGATGAAGGCACTGTTTCATTCACAGGACACACTGCCCTCCTCCACCGCTGGAGCGTGGACCCCTCGATCACTGCCTGTCTCCTCTATCCAAACCAGCATTATATCCTCTGGGCTCCAACGGTGTGGATGGGGGTTGGGTAAAGCCATCAAAACTGAGTCATGAACGACAGAGAAAACGGCACATTATGATTGGTAGGGTAATGATTAAAAGGTAAATTATTCAAAACTAAAACACTGTTACTATTGAACCATGCTGTTATAAATCTTAAAAATCAAGAAGGATATTATGTTGCTCTTTTCAATATAGCAACATTTCATACGTCTCATGCACAAAAAAAAGTTAAATAAATAAATATTAATGTATTTTAATCCATGCAATGTGCATTATTTTATTATATTGAGAAGTCATATATTAGGTCTGTCGATACAACAGCTTGAAAAAAATAAAGTTATTTACTAATAGAAATATATAATTTAAGCCATAACCTAACTGAAGAATAACTGCTCTCTGAAGTTTCTGAGATGAAACAAGACACCACTAAGTAAGATCTAATATCCATGTGTTACCATTACAGGAACGATGATGCAGAAAGCAAAAGCATAGTTCACAGAGAATTCAAATTTTAGATTTAGTACAATAGACGATCAAAGACTGTGGTGGTGCCTATACAGAAACTAAACTCAGAATGCAGAACAGTTTTATGATCTTTACCGGATGCTTCCGAGGAAAAACTAAAAGAATAAAGTATTTACAGAAGCTCTAGATTTGAGGGCAACAAGAACATCGGTTTGCACAGCATCTAAACAATGTAAGAGAACTGCTATTAAAGAGAAAAGAAATTGACAAGCTAATATTGTCAAATCGTTAAAGGGTCACCCATAAGGCCGTTCATCTTCGGAACACAAATTAAGATATTTTTGATATCAGAGAGTCATCTGACCCTTTATAGACAGCAATACAACTGAAATGATCCCAGATCCAGAAACGTAGTAAAAACATTGGTAAAACAGTCCATGTGACATTAGTGAATCAACTTCACTTTTGCGATGCTAGGAGACTACTTTTTTGTGCAAATAAAACAAAAATGACATAATTTACTCTTCTCCCGTAACTTACGTCTTCCGCCATGCTTAACGCACCATATACGCAGGCTTTAATGTATTTGACATAATCAGTCTTGTTTACATCCGGGTGAAAGCACGCACATGTATGCTTACGCAGTAATATTCTCTAAAATGGCGGAAGATGTAAGTCATAGGAGAAGAATGGTTGAGCATATAATGTTATTTTTGTTAAGTTGATCCATTGATGTCACATGGACTTTTTTACCTTTGTTTTTACCACGTTTTTGGATCTGGGATGATTTCAGTTGTATTGCTGTCTATAGAGGGTCAGATGACTCTCTGATATCAAAAATATCTTAATTTGTATTCCGAAGATGAACGTGGGTATTCATTTTTGTGTCAACAGTCATTTTTTTGGTTTTTAAGCAGATATTAGGATTTTTTGTGTTAATTTTATATACATTTTCTGTTATTGAATTTTCTACCATTATACAAGCCGTATATAATGGATACCGTAAATATACTGACATCAGCCATTAAAAAGTCCATCAACGATACTTGACAACAACAAATCAAATCAAGACTAATTTCTTCCATAATACATCTTTGAAGATTAATTAATTTTCTGTTATTTTATTATAATTTTTATTATTATTGTTTTATTATTATAATGTTTCAGTACCTCATTCATTCATTCCTGGCTTCTATTCATTCATTCAAGCAAGCAACTCTTTCGTTGATATATTGCAATACATCAGTCAAATTTGAGTTTTCTTTGTCATTGCAGTCAGGCAACAATATTTCTTCATAAACACAAAGAATGACACTAATTTATACAGGGGGAAGCAAACAAAGTTTACTAAGACGCTAATATAAACTGTACCATTATGGTTTGATTTTGGTGGAGTTTCCTGGAACAATCTGAGCCCACCTACAGTATCTGAAACAAAACTTTCCTGTCAAATCTTGAAGACATTTCCTTTCAGAACTTAACATGTGTGAGGCACAAACATTTTGGATACACTTCACATAACTTTCAGAATGCAAGTTTGGTGCAGAGTAAGTAAATGGTGCCATTTAAAACAATAAACTCTACAATATCCAGCATAAAGTGGGCTGCCATCCAGTTAGATCCATTGTTTTGTTTAACTCAAGAGAATAATCTGCCTGTCATTCTTACACTTTTTGACAGCAGTTACACTACCAAACCACTTCTACCATTTCCTCCATGATTAATGCCGCCTCTCAGCACTGAGTCACGTAAATCCTTTTAACCATCTTGAGAAAGTATCTTAAATACCCGCCGAGTGCTCTAAGCACCTTAAATATGCACACAACCATTATAAACATCTCAAATATAAACTCTGTCTGCCATAATACATGAGAAATGCAAGCCGTAAAATTACTAGATTGTGAAATGAATGTCACAGTCTGCCCACGCCACACAAAGAGGTCAAGTTCTCATCAGCATGTGTGACATTCAGAGATGCAGTTCAAGGGGATACGTCACACATGTGCGGCATCGGCAGCGCTCGCATTTGCATAATAATGAAGATGTTCACCAACCTTGACAGGAGCCATTAACTTCCTCATGGCCCGCCTGGCACATGCACCTCCCAATGGGCACCAGCCACTCCCCCTCCGCACTGCAGTGCATTCTGGGAAGTTCATCAGCCACCGAGTTGTTGACGCAGGTCCCTGACACCTCCAGAAGCTGGGAGGAATCTGCCCCAGTTATAGTATCCGGGAAGAGGGCCAAATTCCTAACAACAAAAGGGCACTTTTTGTAGAAGACACGGACGGACACGAGCGCGATACATGCGCCCAGGTCTTGAAAAGCCAGGTAGAAGCCTTTCTTGGTCAACGGACCCAGATCCCGAACTTCCGTGTTGAGCTTCAATACTCTGTCTCCCAGATCAAGCTCTGTGAAGCTCTCATCAGCCGCGATGGTGTCGATCTTCGTGTACTGGCTTTCCCGAATATTCCTCCTCTCATCGTCACTGGTTTCGTAATAGTAGACGTTGAAAGTCTCCTTGCATGTGCCCAGTCCTCCTGGGAGACTGTTGCAGTCCCGTAGAGTGAACTTGAGCTCCACGAACACTCGCTGGGCACCTTGGTTTAGTATGAAGTTTGTCTGCAACCAGTTGTTCTGGTTGTGCTCCATCACCTTACACACCTGGTATGTGTGGATGGGCGCATAGTTCTCGTCCACCTCTCCGATTTCTTCCCACTAAAGAACAAGGAGAGAAAAGGCAGATTAAAAAAAGTTATTTTTTCATTCATTTTTTTATGACTTTTGTCACTTGGCTGACTTGACTGTTCAAGGCGCATTCACAATGACCTCTATTTGATATCTGCATTTGCACTGGACACTTGACGAAACAACCCAGGGCGGACGAACTGACGGGTTGACAGGTCTGAGAAATAAAACCAGCTATTCACTGGAAATCCGTTTCTCTACCTACATTTCTGTGAAACTCCAAAAACGTACTTATACATATAAATCGCTGCAGTTTCCAGTTGAAATGAACAGTAGATGCAGTAAAACTCCCACAACTTTTATTCCTTTTCACACAAAGTATGATTTGCAGATCCAAAGTTTTGATTAATAAAGCCTAATTTTGCATAATTACTTGAGGAATATTATGTTGTGAATTTAAACCAATTTCAACATGCTTTGACATCTGAAAACAGATATATTTGAAGGTTGGTGTCACATATCAGGTTCATATGCATGAGTTTTCTAACTCAGTAAGTTTGCTTGGTAGCTCACGTGATACGATGCTGAAGAGCCCGGGTGTGAAACCCGTGAAACGATGGTTAAACAAAACAGCTCAGATCTGCAAAAGGAAGTTTAAATAGCATGGCTGCATCAACAAATGTGCTTTTATATCACCTTTGTTAACATTTGTTAACACTATCATGTAGGTTTAGGGTTGGGTTTGGTGTAGAGGATATTTCCAACATGATAGAGCATTAACTTTTAGTGACACTCTTCAGATATTTGAATTATGAACCACCGCAATACGTACCTGAAGCAACCTAATACAAACACAGCAATATGTGTAACATCAACGTAACAAATGTGCCGTATTGAGTCACGTATTGAACTTGCATTTTAGCGACAATAATTGGACGTTTCGCTTTGAAACTGCCACAAAACATGCAGCAAGTAATAATGGTGCTGCAGAAATGTACTTAGAGGCACGTATTTCGAATGAGTCTGGGTTGTGTTTTCCCCTCCTGTGGGGACCCTCTACATTGAAATAGCAGGGTTAGATCACTTTAACCCACAGCAACAGTGTAAAAGTAATCTGGGGGAAAATGATTGAGTTGGCAACACTGCCCCAAAAAAACATCTACCTGCATTGACATCATTGGCTATACCATCGCTTTTTCAATGAAGTACAACTCACATTCAAAGGAATATATGATCAGTCCGCTTACATGGCAGATGCTAATGCACATATGCAGATTTATTCATATCAAATTTACACCCATATATGAATGTGTACTGTAAAAGAGGGCCAAAAAGAGGACAAGAAGTTGGGACTCAAACTGTAGTTAGTCTGTTGCTTAGCTTTACAATCTGGGAACCCTGGCTAGTTCTAGTTTTGTGCCCAATATTTTAAAGAGTCTATCCCATGAACTGATCCTGATAAGCGCTCAAAGTCACAGTTGTAAAACCAGCGGGTCTTCATCCATAAGGGGCTTTGGCATCATGGCATCCAGACAGAACGTTACACACCAATTGTGTGTGCCATATGCATCAGACGTCTGTCCGTGGGTGTGATGTCTGAGGCTGAGACTAGAAAAAGGACATCCAAAATGTCCATGCAGGAGTAGAAGTGGACAGTAGCCCCGTCCCAAATATAGGTCCACATTTAGGTGATGTAATGACTGTCAGACAGTGCGTGCTTGGCAGAGGGGTGCATTGAGGGCACATTTTTATTATGCCCGCTAAGGATGCGCTCACCCATCTGAATCATGAAATGACAAATGCTACACCCTGCGGTCTAGTGGACTTCATGGACATGTCATTTGGGTCAAGTACATTCTGGGAATTATATATTAAAATATATTCAGTGGCTGATGCAATATTAGTGGAACTAAGTTGTTGGTGCTGTGGACTAATCCTGAAAACATACATGCGTATTAGTTAATTTAATTTATCTGAAAGACCAGAAGTGTTTTTTTTTGTTTTTTTTTTTACACAATTATGGGATTAAGGTGCCATTTGAACATGTAAATAAATGTTGTTGTAATCATGTTAAAAGTCATTTTGTAGCTATATATACTGTATAAGATGTTAAAAGCAGAAAGTCTTGGTAGAGGAAAACACACACGTACACACACAACCATAAACATTTTGCCAGTAAAATTCCATTACACACTATACTGTATAAGCATGTTATGCAATGTTCTTCGTGCGTACTGAAACATAATAGTACGACAACCCTTAAAGCACATTGTGGCACATTCACACACCACAACTACCACATCTAACAAAATATGTCTGTATGCTTTGGTGTCCATAGAGAAGCTCAATAACAATACATCAGGTGGCTGAGAGATTGGAAAACAATCTGCCAGCTATAATCTACGCAGTCAGGAGGCTTGTAACATGGCAGTTAACAAAGCAAGACCTCAGAATGCACCCCGAGGGCCCAAGTGGCCCTTCAGCACTCTTCAAACGCACAGTCAATGACCAAAGAGACCCTCCCGAGGCCTCATATTACCTCTGCCTGATGCTCTCTGAATGTGAGCGATTGAGCTGTGTGGACAGTAGAGGAACTGAAGTCTGGACCGCCGGGAGTCATTCAGTGTGTGCTAACAGTGTGAGTCTTGCAGTTCACACACTGACAACACATTGCCTATACTTAGTATGACTTAAGGTGTAGTCACAGTGCACTTTCATTCCAATGATTTTCATTCACACGCATGAGAATGCAAGAGAGCGGAAACGCACGCTCATGCAAAGTTATTTTGCATTTTGCTGAGCTCTAAAGTTTAGGACTAGTGACCTTTGACCTGTGAATTCATATCATGTGAAACTGTGTGACCAATAGCAGATCAATATATGCATAAGCGTGACCTCGTAGGTGAATTGTAAGAACATAAATGTAGAACTGCAGTGCTGCAGGGAAGTGGGGTAGACTATATGTTTGTACATTTTGGATTTATTATTATCTGTTATGTGCTTAACTTTTTAAAAAAAGTGTGGCGTCATATCACAACCGTTGCAGCAATCTAGTGAGCACAGATTTGCTGTTAGAAGGTGTACAAATTATGAAGTGCTACATGCAGTAATTTTAGTCATAACTGCTTTAAAATGTACAACAACACACATGAACAAAGTGGCCTTTATTCCATATGATGCTGTGGTGAACACTTTAGTAAGCATTTAGAATCTGATGCTTTCAGTCACTAAACTGCATGTTAATTGCAATTGTGTAAAAATGTATTCTAGTTCAAATTTATAATTAGAAAAGAAAAAACATGTAAATTAAATACGTAAAAGTATTATTAAAATGCAATTTCATAATTCATAATGCTATTCTCTATTGACATAGTTGAAATATATATTGAATGCTGGATGTACTGTCAAGCATTTATGGTAAATTAAAATTAAAATTGTAAAATATTTTGTAATTGTACATTTGTAAAGATGAAGTTACAATTTAGAACGTTTAAGTATGTATTCATATGAAATATGCTATAGTTAAAATTACAACAATTGGATTGCATGTGCTATGTTAGTCAACAGATTCCAATATTTGTGGGTTTTTTCAAGATGCACGTTTTAATGTACTTTGAAGAAAAAATAAAATAAATAAATATATATATATATATATATATATATAATTTGACATCATTACAAAGTGTACTTTTAAAAAAAATGCATTAAGAAACTACAAGAAAGGATATATCCTAAGCACACTTAATTGGCCTTTTATTTTTTTATTTTTTTATTTCATACAGTGCACTGCAAGTGCACATTCAATGCAACTAAGCACTTCATTTTCATAAGCTTATAGATCATAATTTACTCCATTTGTTAAAATATTCAGTATACAACACAGCACACTGTATATTTTTTCAGTTACAGGTAAATATTAGGCAAATATTTTAACTAAGAATCTGTTTTTGTGCTATGCAATGCTTGAGCTATTCAATAATTAATAGGTTTTATGAACCATTCAACCTTTAATCAGGTATGAATTCTCTGTAACGGATTGAAAGTCATTTTGCAACTAAGAAATCCATGAATTGCATATTTTATTAATTGTTCCCACTAATATATAATATTTTCATGAAATTTATACGCACTCTTTTGCATTTTTTATAAAATCCCAACATGAGATCAGAGTCACAGCGTAAGCACATCTCATTTGAAAAACTGAACCATAAATCCATTTTTCTGTACCATTACCGCTCATCCCTTTTCTATTCTTCAAGTTCAACAATCAAAGGACATTCATGGCACATTTTAATTTCATTCCAATCAGCCAAATGTCCATATTACCATATGAATTTTACTCGAGGTGATCATATTTAGCAAAGGGCCCCGTGGTGATGCATCAGGACCAGATTTCTCCAATATGAGTCAGTGTGGCCATGATCTGGTAAATTGCATTGGCAAAGCAGCAATCTAGAGAAAGCCGCCATTTGAAATGAAAATGGGCCTGTGCAAATTTGGATCATGCAGATATCCAAGGGCGTTTAGATATTCGTTACAACCTCTCATGTGAAAATGCATTACTAATACCAGGCACTCTGGGACGACAACATTTCTGACATATGGATGAAGACGAATAGATAATTCAAAAAGGCTTTCATTACGAACACCACATTGAGAAGGGATATTGCACGAGGATGTGTGTCACATCTGTGTAGTGGTAACATGAATCATATCAAGCCAAAGATAGAAATGGCACACCTGGACATCAGCTTGGTATATCTGGTGGCCCGGGTATGCTAGTGCATGCTAATGTAGACCATTTATCAAAACTCTGACATTCAATAACCCATTGTTTGTTACATACAGTATGTCTTCTGAATGTTTTGAAATATACAAATAGCAAACCTCACACAAAGACTCAGCTTATTGTTTTCAACAATGTTTGAGTTAGCATGTTGCTAAGCTGACACATTTGCTCTGCAATTAACATTAAATCACACAAATACGAAAATATTTGTAAATATGCTGAACTATTTTAACAGCATGTTTCAGGACTGAATTAAATGCATGTTAATCAACACTTTTCTGGCCTCACCCACCATCTTGGATTTGTTTCCTATAGATTGTTGCAACGCATCATGGCAATACCTTCTCTATGAGAGATGTATACGATGCAGTCTTTAAAAAATATATCATAGGAAGTAGTACAATTATTATTGAGGGAAACTGTGGCTTTGTGGTGCTATCAAAACGTTGCTCTGATTATTTGAACTTTTCTAAAGCAACAATGTATCAGTTCAGGAAAATAAAGTACAGTAAACGGTAAAACGATTTGGTCTACAGACTGGTATGGTCTTGATTACAATAATAAAAGAAAATTTAATAAATACCATTTTGCAATATCAAGCAACATAAACTCTCTTCATACAGGTAAAATAAATACAAACTCAAATGAAACTGAATGCCTTGCATATTGAAGGTAAAAATGGCCATATGCTAAAAATAAGGTGGATAATTATTTTGCTGGGTTCCACCTTAACTTATGGAAGCCTGTTTAAAAAAATAATAAAATATTAAAATAAAAAAAAAAAATGTTTTTTGCGACTTTTTATCTCACAATTCTGACTTTATATCTTGGAATTCTGACTTTATAACTCACAATTGTGTGATATAAAGTGGCAATTCTGACACAATCTCAGAATTGTGAGATATTTTGAGTGGAAAAAAGACTGATATGCTCTCAGAATTGCGAGTTTATATCTGATATAAACAAATATTCTGACATAAAAAAGTCAGAATTGTACATAAAGATATAAAGGACTTTAAAACTCAGAATTGTGAGTTTATATCATGCAATTCTGACTACTTTTCATGTAATTGGGACTTCATATCTCGCAATTCTGACTTTATAACTTGCAGCTGCGAGTTTATATCTAATTTTGAGATAAAAAGGAAGTATTGCAAGTTTGTGTTACGCAATTCTGAGAAAGAAAGTCAGAATTGTGAGATAAAAAGTCGTAATATTTATTTATTTATGGCGGAAACGGGCTTCCATATTAACTACAAAACGTTTAGACGGGTCTGACACTGGTCCAGTTCTTGGTTGAGGGAACAAATCCAATTAGTGCTGGTTAATCAAGCGGAGGTTAACAGGCCGGGTTTGACCTCAAGATAGCTTAAAACCAGATGGTGCATTTAACTAAAACACTGCTTGAGTTATTGAACCTCAATATTTAACCTTTGCTTCAAAGTTCTCTGATCAATGTATGCTCTTATTGTATGGGAATTCGTAGAATTAATAGTCTATTAAACACCCCTTTTGTTTCATGAAAAAAAAAAAAACATAACTGACATGACAGTGGAGGTGGCAGGCATGTTTTTTTGTGTGTGTGTTAAATTTAAGTGAAAGTGAAGTTACTTGTGGCCAAGTACGGTAAGCTATACTAGGAATTTGTGCTCTGTATTTAACCCATTCAAAGTGCACACTGTAAACATAATAGATATAAATCTACCAATGAACAAATGTCTTTCCAAATGTGTTTGTAAGGACATGACAGTGGGTAACCAATGCCATGATTTTCATATTTGGATGGACTATGCCTATCCCGTCAGTGGTGTCCATATACAGTATATACTATTATGTGTCAGAAATAGTCTAACACACCATATAAAAAATAACCATACCATTTATTTTTCTTTCCTCGTTCACTTGTCAGGCCTTTCCGCATACACATTTCTGTGAACCATCATCACTCAAACTCTCATTCTTACCATCCCCTACTGAGACTCTCTCCATTTTCTCGTTCCCTCCATCTAAATCCTTCCCTCCACTATCCCGGCACACTTATTTACCAATGCTTTCTGCCCCTAAAACCCTCAATTCTCCCAGTGTGAGTTAGTGTGTGCCATAAGCATGCATTTACCCATAAACCCCAGCTCCCAGAGCACTTCTTCCTCGGATTATTACCAGTGCTGCACCGCAGAGAACGAGCAAGTACGACCCACTGCCTTTCAAAAAATAACCCATCATTACCCACCAATCACCATCACCCAGCCATCCCTGTCATTGCCGCCCAGGGTCCAGAGGGGGCGGGGCCGAACGTGACTGACAGGCAGGGTTGAAAACAGCTCCCTGCTATGATTCTGGCTGAATGTCTTTGCGTGAGAGTGTGGTGGGACATGTGAATGTGACTTTTCAGGGTGGGTGGAGTGGCTTCTCTGTTGAGCATCACGTCAATGCATTTTTCCCCTTCGGTAAGAGACAGCGGTGTGAGCCAGAGGTGCCCTAGGCCTGCACAAAGCCCGGATTTAACTGAGCTCCTGTAAACCGCTTCGTTGACTTGGCAAATCTGGCCCGCTCTGACAGCGGTTAAAGCAGCATGAAGCCAGGGTTCAAAACAAACAAACCGGGGAGAAAAGATAATCGCTGGCATTTTGTGATGTACCTGCCAGTACAGATTGCTGATTGTAGATCCAAAAACCTTTGAGTCTTCAAAAACCTGCATTTGACCCAATTGCGTTAACCGACATGCAAACAAGAATTTAAACTCTTGTTATTTAACAGCTCTGTTCCAAAATCTAGTGAAGTGCCTACTTAGACAGCATTTTAGAGAACAATTTTATGCCACTATATCTTCTAAAACTGTTGTGAAGAAGGCAATCCCAGAATAATCTAGAAGAAGATATTTGTGTGTAACCAAACAATCACTGGTCCCTGTTGAGTTCCATAGCATTAAATGTTGTCCATATTATGGAAGTCTATGGGGGCCGACAATTATTTGGTTGAACACATTCTTCAAAATATGTTCTCTTATGTCTCACAGAAGAAAGAAGGTCAACAAGAGGGTAAGTAAATGATGAGAGAAACTTCATTTTGGGGTGAACTGTTCATTTGCAAAACCCGATAACTCTATCTTTATTGAATACAGCGTGCTGATTCGTTTAAAATGGACTTACCAGCTTTTGTTCAAAAACAACAAGGGTGCCAAATCGTTCATATCATGCTATATGTGGATAATGATGCATGGCCATCAGCACTTTTTCTTTTCTTTTAAGCGCCATTTATCGTTTTTTGCAAATTAACTCTGTATTTAGAGATTTTGTCTATTGTAGAATAAAATGTCAGTATTGTCAATATAAGTAAATAAATAAATAACATCAAAGGGTTAGTTCCCTCCAAAATGAAAAATCTGTCCTAATTAATCACCCTCTGTCGTTCCAAACCTGTGAGACCTTCTTTCATCTTCGGAAAACAAATTAAGATACTTCTGATGAAATCGGAGAGATATCTGACCCTCCAACACAACTAAAATGATCCAGGTCCAGAAACATAGTTAATACAACGATAAAACAGTCCATGTGACATCATTGGCTCAACTTCAGTTTTGCAATGCAAACAAATCAAAAATAACATAATTTACTCAGCCATACTTCTCCCCGAGTTATGTCTTCTGCTATTTTACAGAGTATAACAATGCATACGCACACTTTCTCATAAGCGGAAACAGTGATGTGCAGATTATGTTCATGTGCACACTTTCCCCCGAATGTAAACAATGCTGATTACTTCAAAAACTTTTACACTCCAAAATGGTGGAAGACTTTTTATTTCTTGTGATATTGTGACAGGTCTGGATATGACAAGTTTTTACAGAATGCTCCAATTAAAACATGCTATCGTTTAAACACCAACTGTGAGTCTCCTGTGTTATTGATATGAGGGTGTCTATCGGTGGAAGGTTTCTGCCAATAGAGAGCAGCTCAAATCAGTCCGTTCAGTTCAGTTTCAGTTAAGATGCTGCCTTAGAAGTTATGGAGACATTATTAAACAGAGACAGCGAAACTAGTGTTTGACCTCTTATTTTTAAGAGGTATTATATAAGAACGCATAGTAATCCTAAGGTGGTTTAGGTTTCTCGTTATATGTTAAAACCTTAAATAGTTGTTAACCAGTACCTAGATACAATAAGAGGGTTTATCCACCATTTTTCGCATTTGCAGTGTAAGTGACCGGCTTTACTGAGTCTCTTGAAACTGCTGAGCTGTTGCTAAATCTCACACTCCAGACGCTCTGCTGAATTAATATGATTGTGAGTGCAGTCGACTCTAACAGCATAACAAACATCCCAAGCCTCCCGGAAACCAGCATCTCCTTCCTAACTCACATAATCAATCTGATATCTCCTGGGAACTTTCCAACCTTTATTAAGAAAAAGAAAAAAAAGAAAAAAAGGAATTATGTAACTGTTTCACTTTACGTGGGAACTCTGTCTGTAGCTGCCGTGTGTACGGTGATGTACATAATATGGCACACTTTCTGTACACATGCAATGCATCACTTTTCTTGTACAATGACTTTTATTTTGGATTTGATAATGATAATTATGATAATGATGAAATGTAATTGTTCAGTACAATGGTACGTATCAAGGTATTAACTATTCTTCTTACTATTTTTTCGTTAAAGGTCATTTTTAATAACAGTATGGATGTACAAACAGCTAAATAGTTTAACAAAAATGTGAAAACGTTTTTGGGAAGTCACACCACAAGATGTTTTACAACCTCAACCTTGTCGTGTCATTAACTAAAAGAAAAAAATTAAATAAAAATAAAGGTTTAATTATTTAATAATGTTATTATTGGCTTTTTTCTGTAGGCTTTGTTCCATCATTGATTCAATATGTTCTTGTGTATAATATAAAGCAGTTTTGAAACAATCTATATTTTTAATCTATTTCAAATAAATGGATAGGACAAAAAATATGCATTAATATTTTAACAGCTATATATTAATATTCAAATTAAGATGAATAGTAGTATTTATTATGTGTCTGATATTGTTACCTGGTAATCTAGAAAGCTAACATGTTCCTACTAACATTTTGTACCTTAATTTCTTAAAAAAAAAAAAAAAAAAACGGTATTGGAAAATTGTATTTATTTAATTGCATTTGAATTGCATTTGAATGACTTAGCTGAAAAATCTAAATATTAATAGCTAAACTGATTCACTCAGCCCTTAAAATCAACTGTTTGATCAAAACACGACACGTCTTGTATAATAGCAATGCTAGTTAACATCCCAGACTTGCTGACATAATCTCAGATGCCGCGTGTCACCATTGAGTAATTTGAACATCTAACAATAGAGCAAAAATCATTTAATCTCAATAGCCATTGAGCAGGATGTGAAAAGCCCTCTTCTGTATATGACATTGATTTATCACTCTCCAGATTTCACGTCATATTCAGGATATCACGCAAAGATGTGTGTATTTCCATCTGAATGGAGGAATAATCGTCTCCCTTAACAGGTGCTATCCAGCATGCCTGGAGACTTTAACATCTATTGTCGGCCTGCATTGTTGCATTGGAGGGCAGGTGCAGGTAAGCACAATGCAAGTGCTCTTTTTTGCCATCACAACAGGAAACTGAATTAAGCTATAACTGCACACTGTCAACACTGGATGCAGGCCATGCTAGATAACAATAAAGGTCTCTAAACAGCACCTGGGACGAGCAGGCTGATACTGAGAATGGAGAAATCATGTTCGCATGGTCCTAAAGCAAACACACAAAATAATTTACTGTTTGAAGAAGCTTTTAGGATCCAGTTAAAATGAACTGATAATTCAAGTTATTTAAAAATAAAAAAATCCATGTAAAGGTTTGCATTTTTTGTATTTATTTAGGTAAAGCTGCAATCCATAAGTTTTGCCTCTTTGTCGCCACCTCTGATTGAAAACCTGGAATTGCAGCTGATTGCTTTTCTTCCTTGCGTGGGCTGTCAGGAGTATGTGTGGCTGTCAGTCACCGCATCGGTGTGGATGTTTACTGTACTTCACAATCAACGGATTCTAGCCTACATCTTGGAATATATGACCTAAATAAGAATATTTTCACAGAATATTGTCAAGTCTGTACAAATAAGTAACAAGTATGTCTGCCACGTTTGTTCTGACCAACTGAGGAAAAAAAACATTATGATAAACCGTGCTGCCAGTAATGATTTAATCTAAAGGCCATAGCACACTGAGTCTGAAACATTTGGCTAAAATTTTTGTCTGAAAAAGTTTGGATAAGGTTTGATTTTCTGCTTTTTCGCATCAGTAACAAGCATTTACATGATGAATAAGAAAAAAAAAAAAGAACATTGAAAAAGGACTGACCATGCAATGACCTTAAGGATAAATTAGATAATATCACATAAAACCATGCAAATTATTATTATCGTTATATTTTATTCTCAAATTATCAATGTCAACAACATCAGCATTGCGTGACTATAAGTATAGTGCGTATTAGCATGTAGATTTCAATTACTGTACAGTCTAATCTAGGCTAAAGTAAGGCGATAGTTTTAAACACTGGCTGTTTATGTACTTGCTCAAAAATTGATATCGGATCATTTTTAACCGAAAAAAGTTACGGAATGCAGCTCTAAGTAATATCAAAAAATAAACAGTTCCGCTAAATATTAGCATGTTGGTGTGATCGCAAATGTCATATTAACTGTATGCAACAGTTCAACAAACACAAAACATTTTTTTTTTCGACAAAAATGTCACGATTGCGAGATTTTAAACCTGAAATTGTAAGAAAACAGACTTTTTTCCTCAGAACCAATTCTCTCAATTTTGACTACATATTTAGCAAATGCGACTTTATTTTCCTGGAATTCTGACTTTATAGCTATAACAATTGCTAGTTCATATGGCTCAATTTTGAGAAAAAAAGAACATTGAGATTTTCTTTTTTTTTTGTCAATATCACACAGCCCTAGTCAGTTCACTATCCTTGTAACAGCAAACCAGGTGATGTTATGATAAGGAGTTGACTTGAGGCCGATGCTAGTTTTTTGGGGTATAAAAAACCATGATACTGAAAGACCTGAAGCAATATTGGGATATTTGTTTTCATGTTCATTTCAAGTTTGTAGCTGTTTATTCCTGTCAGCCTGTCAAAACCACTCGAGATATTCAACACATGTTCCTTTTCTGCTGACAAACCATTTCATGTTGCTTCAGCTTTCTTCACTTTGGTATTCTCAGTGGAAATAGGGAACGCAAAAACAGATAGGTATATGAAGTTGGCCATTTGTCATTAAAATTCAACCCATTGTTCAGCGGGTTTACCAATCGGCTGGCTCGACAGAAATGAATCACACTCTGAGTGTCACAAAGAAATTAGAACAGCAGGTTTGGTGTGTCTTTGAGCCTCGTTTAGAACAAAAAAGGGCTTTCCCTTCTTTTCTGTTGGTCTCTGACCTCTCGTAGTCCCTCTCTCTCTGTGCAGCGCTCTCCACATTCTATTATTTTTCACTTTGAAACTGTCTTTTCTGCCATCGAGGGAATCGGAGACCTTGAGATGTTCTCCTAAGCCGGCTCTTAACTCAAAGTGCTGAGAGACAGGAAGATGTGTAGAACTCACCCCATTCTTCGGATAGGCGACCCACCCCAGGTCACCAATTACCGAGCGAGAGTCCAGCAAGTTCACTGCGGGAGAACGAGAAATGGGGACAAATCAATGATCTGGAGTTGTAAAAGCAATATAGAAAAAGCACTAATATGCAGATCACAGATTACATTAGATGCTCTTTATCTTTATATATACATAATACATATACACAGTACACACACAACTTTTTTTTGGATGCGATTAGTCTTGATTAACCATTTCACAGCAGTATTTTTATGCAATATCTTAATAGGGATAGTTTCAGTCTATTTGTTTTCATAGACAGTAAAGCACATTTAATTTTATTTAAATATATTTCAAATTTTATTAAATATATTTAATCTGATTTATACAAAGTTGAATAAAATGTCTATATGAATTACATAAATGCAATGATCTATGACCCTTAAAGAATGTCTATAAATATTTTAGATAACGCCAATTTCTTTATATTGTAACAGGTCAAAATTTGCAATAAAATAAAGTCTTATGATTTAAATGCCCTGGAAAATCAATCCCAGTCAGAAAATATTATGCATCCAGGCATTTTGCATCTAAATACCTGCAAAAAACAAATGAAATTACAACAAATGGGCTTGTTGCGATACTGATCTAAATGTTTCAGATCAATGCACACAATCTTTTGAAAATACCCTATAGAAAATATAAAATAACATGGAATAATATCTGTTGTATAATCTTTGCCCTTGGTTAAATTGAGTGCACATTCTATGTGAGATGTCTATTAAAAAAGCCATTCTTTCTAGATTATTGTGCCAGTATTTGATACCCAGAGTAGGTCACAGATTATTTTTTATCTGCTGGAACCTTTTACGAATGAGTACTGGCACAGCTAATTAGATGACCTTTACATTCTCAGTCTGATCAGGGCTGAATTTTAATTTGACCTTGTGTTGATCAAAGGTTGTGTGGCGAGACTGTTTAGCATGTGTGAGATGACTTACAATAGCAATATCATTTTGGGAATCATAACAACAAGCTAATGACTAAGACACCAACACAAATGTCACAATGGTGCTAAAAAAGAATGTGCAAAGGGTAACTAGTTCATCAAAACTGAAATTAAAGTACATTTAAGATTTTGCACTTCATTCCCAGCTGGATGCAAAAAATGGTTATTGATCCTAAATATTATGTAACCTCAAATTTGCTAATGATTTGTGGGAACACTAAAACGCATTTACATTTAATCCGCTTGTGTCCTATTTAAACGTCTCTAAATGAGGTCTACATGTGTTGCTTTTGAATGACAGACATTGATGTACATTGTCCTACTTAAACTGAAAAATATCCTGGGGAGAATCGCATAAATCTAATTAGCAGGAAGAAATACAGTTCTGAACTAGATAAAGGAGAGGTTATGTCCATCCTTAGGCAAATACAGACGTCGAAAGAGGTGCAATATGTGGAAATCTAACTTCAGGAGGGGAAAAATTAATTTTAAAACCTGAAAAAAGAAAAACATATAAGTGAATGGAATGTTGCAGAGTATTCAAAGTGAATATTCCGACTTATTGCCTTTCTGAATACTCAAGGTTAAACAGTCCGATCGTACTGTAACTGCAAATATTGTAAATGTTCATTTGAAAGTGCATTACAGATTACAGTTGATGGCAAGTCGCAGCTCTTGGAATCGACAGGTTTGTTGAGATTCTACAGAGTTGTCGCTATTGTGATTTTGGAGTGGCCGTTGTCCTCGTGCGTCTGCTGGGCCATTGTGCCAGTCTGTGTAGGCACCCGAGCGCCCTCCCCCATCCTGCTCTCATTTTTATTGTGCCATCATCAGCGTACAATCAATCAACTCATCCCCACACTTGTCATTGCACTATCCATATGCTGACTTCTGCTCATTAGAATATTTACATATTCTATAGTCTGCACACTTCAGCTCGAGTGATAAATTGGAACACATCAATTTTACTCGCAGATAATTTGTTGACATTTCCCATGGTATCACTGGGTGAAATCTTTTTTTTATGTATGCCAGTTAAAATGTCCAGTTACTTGAAAGGGTTTCACGGTTTTGTATCCTGGGAAATAAAGCTGTAAAATATGCAATATGATTTGTAGTCGGTGCCTGCTGTTCTCTGACCACTACAAAGCAAATTTAGGGAACTTTGATGAAGCCGTGTCTGTGTTTCCTTTGTCTTTACGCCTCTAATGCAAATGCAGCATCCCACGTGTACACTTCAGCTCTCTCACAAAAAAAAAAAGATGTCATGTTTTTACCAAAAGTGCCATTGTGGTCCAATGCAACATATATATTGTAGTTACCGGATTTAATCTTTGAAGCTTCATTTAACACCTTAATAAAGTTCATCATATTTCTTTGTTTGTGTGTGCTTTATAAATCATAATTATAGGCATCACATTTCATCTGATGTCTGTGTCTTGAAAGATTATGCTACAACAGGTATTTAATAGACCATTGACTCTTGTAAAGCTTGACAGATTTTATTCTGATCTAATCTGTGATTGTGAATGGATGTTCTTACTGAACAATACAGTTCATAAAAGCTTTAAAGGGATCCAGTGAACATGTTCAAAGGCAATGAAGCGATTCGCAATATGCTCTTTGAATTCATGTTTTCAGTGTGCAATAATGAATTGAGATGTTTAGAAACCACCTGACTGGGAGTTTGGAGATCTTCACTGGAACTTCTGCTTCATTAAATGGTTTGGTTTGAAATCATTGTTGGCTTTATAACTAATATATTATGTAATGCTTCACATATGATATTTAATGCTGTGTGGAGAACATTTCTGTTAGAAAACAGTGCACGTCATATATACCTATAAAACGTTCTAGATAAGATCTGATAGGTTTTTGATGCATCGATACTTGCTCTGTAGTTTTTTGCAATATATGTGTTAAATTATGCGTGTCTATGAAAATAATGGTTCTATTTATAACCAAACACTTTCGCCATTTAGACGTTTTTAAGTTATACTAACAACTTCTAAAAAATATTTTCTTATCATTAAAAAGAGAACTCCGATACTAACGCTCCGATCAAAGGAATCGTTAATTTGCCATTAAGAACTTTGGTTTTAGTCTCCAAACAACAATTTAGCAACACAAAAACCGTGTGGAGCCAAAAACAGTTCTTGATCTGAAAAGCGTTCGTTCTTTGCTGAACCTTTGCTGCAAACAACACCGTTCCCAGATTCCGCGTCTTACCTTCATTACCGGGAATGCAGAAAGTCCTGAACGCGCCGAGGCTGAAGACGCAAATCCAGGCGATGTAACTCCACCGTGAACGCATGCTCATCGACTGAAGAAACGTGCCAAATGAATGAAAGTACTGGACTCACATCAGCACCGAAACGATCCTGAGAGAGTTACGGAGGACATGAGGAGCGCGGAACGTAGTTACGCAGGAATAAATGCACATTTGAGCGGAGAGAGGTGAGTGTTGAAGCGCTCCTGTTTGAGACTCGCGGAGCTGTCAGACACCCACACAGCCGACAGCGTGAGGATGAGGAGGAGGAGGAGTAAACGATTACAGCTCTCCAATAGACATCAATGACTGCTTATGACACCAGACTCATCCAGACTAATGAAGGTGTAAGTCAGACGAATCATGCTAAAAAATGACAGCTATGCGCACTTTAGTCGTATATTATATTGATTGTGTTGGATTGATATCACGCTGCCATTTCCTTAATACGACTAATGAAGCAACACTTTCTATTAGGCCTGTATAGAATATCACATATAATATGCATGTATTAAAGTAAAGATGAAAGACTCAGTAAGTATATTCTGTACATAAACATAGCATCATAAATCTTAAAGCATTTTAATTATATAAGTCAAATTAATTTTAATTACACATTTAATCTATTTATATGTTGATCAATCTATTCATCCATCCTTCTATTGATTTTTCTGTTGATCTATCAGTTTATCCATCCACTCACAATTCTATTGTTTTATCTATTGATCTATTGATAAATATCAATGTATTAATCTCTCTCTCTCTTTCTCTCTCTCTCTCTCTCTCTCTCTCTCTCT
>JAUMHE010000059.1:1649412-1681035 GCA_032359235.1 Enteromius mattozi | reverse complement strand
AGAGAGAGAGAGAGAGAGAGAGAGAGAGAGAGAGAAAGAGAGAGAGAGAGAGAGAGAGAGAGAGAGAGAGAGAGAGAGAGGAAGTAGTTACGCACTCACACACACACACAGACCCGGCCGGCTGTGTCATCGCTGACAGCTTTATTAAAAGCGAAAGGCTGAATTGCTGTGTGTTCACCAGCTTTGCCATTTGGGCTAGCAGAGAATTGTGGGAGTGTGATGCCAATTGACCCCGATGCACACGCAGGACATCAAAGGCATTTTCTCCCCATGCAACTGCCGGCTTTCACAGTGAAGTGATTAGCCTGCCGCAGACGGCCGAATCCTGTTACACACATCTAAAGTTCAGCTGCAGGCCTCTGAAAATTAGATCGACTTTATTGTGCGTGGAATGAGTTATTTGGTGCAGGACATTAAACAATATGGATGGAAAAATGGAGGTTTATTTTTTTATTTTATAGGACAGTATTTTGTAATTGTTTGTGAGCGCCACTGAACACACACACACACACACACACATATATATATATATATAGTCATTGCTCCAAATTCATGCCACAAGTTGGGCTAAGTTGTTTTTTTAGATAAACAACAGTATTGTGAGTTAACCTAGATGACTTGTAGTTATACAGTTATTCTTTGGGTTATGAAGAGGGTTAGAAGAAGGTGTTTTAACCCAACAAAGCCTATACTGTATCATACTTCATGCATAGATTTCTAAAGTCACTAAATTATCAACATGATCAAAACAAACAAACAAAAAATCTGATATGCCTTTTGCTGTCTGTTTGTTACAACTTCTGGTCTTTTTTTTCTTTTGTCTGTGATTTATTTATTTATTAAATAATTCTTTATTGAGTTAATTATTAATTATTAGTTAATTCTTATTAAATAAACAACTTTTATATTGTTAGTAAACTTTTCACATTAGATATTTACTGAACTAAAGCAGCTTTGGTTAACTTGATTATCTTTGCATGATTTTTCAGAAAAAAAAAAAATGTTAACAGATAAATATCAAATATAATTGAGAGACATTCGCACTGTATTGCATTTAATTATATGTTTTGAAATGAAAGAGCAAACCATTAAATATTATTTTAGACAAACTATTGAGAGATAGAGTATAGTGACAAATGATGTTCATATGCATTTTATGCAACTGAATCGAAATGCTTTTTGCCCATTTTGCACCTCTGAATTTTTTTTTTTTACTAGCTGAATATCCTCACTATATTATACAATATGAGCAGTCAATAAATGAATGAATGAATACATAAGGGAAAAAAGAAAAACACAATTTAGGTAAATATTTTGTCTAATTTGTCTATTCATAATAATATATTACTAAATATAATAATTAATGATAAATTAAATAAAACTAAATTAAATAATTTTAGTTATACTTATATCATAGTTATAGATTTTAATATAATTTTATCTTTTTAAGTAGGTAGCCGTTTTGTAAATCTCATTTTGCTGAGCCTTTTTATTTTTTGCAATGACTAAATAATGAAGGTCTTTATATAATTGTATTTATTTATTTTCAAAATTATTATTGTTTTTATTATTATTATTACTATTATTAACTTATTTAATTTTTTTGGCCACAGCAAAATTTGTACAGACCGGTTTTAATGCTTCAATTGCTCTGTAATGAATGGAAATGGGATGAAATTTCTCCTTGAAGTCCAATGAGGCATGCAAATGATAACCAGACTCTGTGCACTTCTATAGACACATATGAAAAAGGTCAGGATCTGCATTCATCAAGCATCTTAACAGGACAGCTGATTTGTGATTAGACATCCATACATATTATACACACTATTAAAAAAAGACATGCTAGTGATCCTGAAAGAGCTTGTCTACAGTGAGCTTGTTATAACGGCTCTTTGCATCTGTTTATCATCACGGGTGTGTGATTGCATCATGCTGTAATGTGCTAATGACCATACAGACTTCTTATCTGACAAATACCTCTGGAAATCTGTGACAGGGAGTTCAACTTTTGCCTTCAAAACATCCATTACCTAATAGTGTATCATTGGGGAGGGGTGTTTTCTTTCTGAAGGGCTCTCTGACCTCTAAAGTAGACATGGTGATAAATGGAGCTTTAGGAGGAAACTTTGAACCTGTCCTCAGGCAAAATAAAAAAAATAAATAAATAAATAAAAAGGCAGATTACAAAGAGCAAAAATTCCTTTGGTGTGCCACAGAATAAAAAAGGTGAGCAGAAATCAGCTTTATAGACTGATCAGAGTGGATAAAGTCACTTTTACCTTATAATGTGTTTATAAATATAAATATATAATTTTGTAATGAGATAGACAGGCAGTTACAGTAAAAGTGGGCTCTCCACTTTGCTATGCCACTGTATCCATTTCAAGGGACTAATTTGTTTATGAAAACAATTATTTCATCATATAATATACTCCCGGTCATCAGACTGTCTGAGTGCATGTCGATATGGAGACGATTGTTATCATCTTGTAAATGTTATAAGAGTAATCTGATCATGACAAACTGATACTTCCTTTGTTTTTATGGCTTTGTTTTCTGGGAGGCGCTGCAAACATGATGTACCACACAAACAAGGTTGGACTATTAAGATCTTCTAGACCGTACCATGTTTGGGAAGATAATACAAATGGTTTCACTGTAAAATGCTGTAAAACAATATAATAGTGGTCATTGGAACTTTACTGTGAGTACAGTGATTATAAAGATAAAAACTATCGTTCAAAAGGTCAGTAGGTTCTTTCAATGAAGAAGCATTTTATATTTGCCATGGTGGAATTTATTTGATTAAAGTCAAACAGTAATATTTTGAAATATTATCACAACTGTTTGCTATTGTAAACTATGGTAAAATGTAACAATAAATTGTATGAGGCATGAATAAATTTAAATGCACTAAAATACTTAAAAGATAATTATATAAACACTTAAAATAATGCAATACCTTTGAGTGAATAACAGACCAGACCAGTCTCCTATATTCACAGAGGCAGCATTTACACAATAAAAAAACAGCAATATTGTAAAATTTTAGTTCTTTAAAATAACTGCCTTTTATGTGAATATATATATTAAAATATAATTTATTTCTGTGTATGTAATGATGTAATGAACATCATTACTCTAGTCTTAGTGTCACATGATCCTTCAGAAATTATTCTAATATGCTGATTTGCTGCTCTAGAATCAATGGTAATAGTTTTGTGTAAAATGTGGTTCTTTTCTCAGGATTCCTTAATGAATATAAGTTTAAAACATTGTTTGTTTGTTTCATCCCATGTTGGAAACTAGCTTTCATACTTTACTGGCACATATAATCCATTTAATGCATGCTAGTTGAATAAAAATATACACATAGACATCACATTCAGTCACCAAAATTACATAACACCACATTATAGTGCTATACTTTTTATTATTATTATTGAAGTTCTAGTGAACATTGTTTTATTGGAGGTATTCTTGAGGGAAAATCCACCAAACATTTATTTTGAAATATTCATTATAAGATTATACTGTCACACTCCAACAACTGTTCATAATTGGATACTTTACAAGCAACATGATATTAAATTGTCATAGTAAGCATAAACCAGACATGGGACACTTTATCGCAGAACACATGTGATATGCAGTGCCATGCTATTGAACTGTGTCTGAACCCCAATAACAGCACATGAAATATAGATAAGAATGAAAACGTCTTGATCCTTTCCATTAATGAGGTGAAGAAAAGAACAAAACAACACTCCCTGACAACAAAGTCCAGGTGTGCTAACTATAGCCCATGCACACTACACCACACATGGGAAACTGTAAACATTGTGTTTCTTCCCAACAATCAGGCAGACTAATCTCAAGTGTTTCTCACCTATGAAACACATTTCTTCACTTTCATTGGCAGAGAGCGTGTTTCTAAGGGCAGTTCCTGTGGACTCTGAACCCCTGGGAACAGCTGCACTCCACTGAGTGTTTGTCAGACATAGAGAGTGAGAGTATAAGAGAGAGAGAGAGAAAGAGAGAGAAATCACCATTAGTGTAAGAAAGGTCAGTATGTCCTGCTGCCCTTTCAGCTCTAAATGGACTGCTAGAATATAACCATTCGTTATTACAGCTGAAACAAAGACAACATAAGTGTCTCACATCTTCATATACTGTACAATTAGAAAGTGATTTTGAAAGAAACTACTAACTATGAGGATTCAAGTTCTGACAGTAGGACCTTCAGTAGTACTGTACAACATAACCAGAAGGCTGGTCCACGTTGTATTTTTTTCAGGCCATAAAGTAAAGTCAAATTTATTTGCATATCACTTTTCACAATACTCATTGTTTAATGGAGCTTTACAGAAAATCATGACATTAATGTTTATAATATTTTATCTTCATGTCATATAGTTGACTATTACATTGGAGCAATACTTACATACAGCACATACAAGCAATCTAGCTATTGACATTTGTTCTATAGTATATATCACCCTATGTAAGAATACTGTATGCATGTGGATAAAGCTGGACATACATATACATGGAACTTTATATAAAGAACTGGGTTATAATATAGCTACATGTTTCAAAACAGGCAATAGCAAATCTATGCATTGTTGTATATACTGAATTAATATTAAATAATAAAGTAATATTTATTCTGTTTATAATTCGGTACATTGACCGCCTACTTAGGCACAAAAGACTCCTGAAAACCCATGAAGACAAATTGATAACAGATATTTTAATAGATATAACAGATGGCATAAATAAATAAAGTCAAATACTTGTAAATAAAACACAGAAGAAATGTTGAACTGTATAAAACGTGCTTGTGTGTTCACCCGGTAAATAAAGTAAAAAAAATAAAAATAATAATAATCATAATGATAAATTAATAAATAAATTTGCATAGTATACTCTTAAAAATGAAGGTTCTAGTTACTGCTGTGATGCCAAAGAAGAACCATTTTGGGTTCGCTAAATGCACTGGTTTTCAATTCCAGTCCTCGGATCCCCCTGCTCTACACACACCTGATTCAGATCATCAGCTGATCCATGAATCGAACTCAGTGTGTCAGATCAGAAAGACAAACAAAATTTGGACTGTAATTGAAAACAACTGTACTCCTTTCTGGAACGACTGATGCCATTAAACAGTGAGTCTGCCAATCTGAGTGGAGCTTGCGATTTTCCACAACCTCTTGCCATGCTGTGTTGGTGATATGCACAAGGCGGCAGTGAACAGACTGTGGGCATGCCATCTGGTCTAGAGGAACACAGAGTAAATTCATAACAATAAGCACATGGTGATTGTAATTCAGGCTACGTACTGTACAGCAACAATTACACGGTCTCTGTGAGGCCCCAACAAAATAATGCCTCTGGAATGTCAATGCATTCTGTTAGGCTGTCTTCCCCTGTCATCTGTTTAATGTCAGTGGAACCAGAAATGCTGCAGAAATGTTTGCCCCCACTGTGGTTTTTGGTTGTTATATATTATTTCTCCACACCAGCATCTTGCGCCACCAGCTATAAAACCAGATGGTTTCTGACACTTGTTACAGCCCAAAAACATCACATCCTATCACTCTGTCTCTCTCTCTCGCTCTCTCTTTCCATCGTACACTCACTCCCTCCCGAGATTCACTTCTCACAGCACGATGTGTGCGCCGTTACCTTTACTGAGCACACACTGCCCTTGAGCTAACGACAGCAAAGAAAACTGCTGCCTGAACATTTATTCAACACCTGAGATGTCTTCATCCCACACACAGTCAATTCCTCTTCCTGGCTCAGGTTGTACCGCAAATGTAGGCCACCAAGGTTCTCCAGCTACCCTGCTCGATCTTTGTGTCAACCACAAACCTGCTAACTCTCTAATTTAGACGTCTTTGAGTGTGCACCCTTCCCCCTCGATTGAAGCCTGTGAGTTTCCAGTGATACTCTCATCCTTATGCTAGCAGCGCTAGCTCGCTCACTCTATATGTGTCCTACTTTCTGTAGCCCAGCATGAATAATGTGCAGCAAGTCTCATGAAAGAATCATCGCCTGCAATGAATTATTGATCCAACAGAGAAATGTAAGTGTAGGTTACAAAGTGTGTTTACCCACACAAAGTTAAGCGCTCTGCTTTATTAATCAACGCTATCTGAATCTGGTCAAGACTCTGCTCTATTGTGTTAGTGGAATTGCCAAAAATTCCGTGATGGGCTCACGGAAGAGATACCAATGTAAGTCAGTGACAGGCATCAGCCCTGATGCACTCACGGATAACCGGATTCATTTGATATAAATGTATACTTTCATTGTAGCACCTAGCCCCACCTTTACCCTGTTTGTTTCATCCCATGTTGGAAACTAGCTTTCATACTTTACTGGCACATATAATCCATTTAATGCATGCTAGTTGAATAAAAATATACACATAGACATCACATTCAGTCACCAAAATTACATAACACCACATTATAGTGCTATACTTTTTATTTTTATTTATTTGATGCACTCACGGATAACCGGATTCATTTTATATAAATGTATACTTTCATTGTAGCACCTAGCCCCACCTTTACCCTAAACCTATCCATTTCTGAACAATGTAAAACACACACAGACAATATAAGCGCACTCACAGGTATTTATTGCAAAAACTGACCATAAGCTCTATAAAAGCATTAGAAACAAGTTGTGTTGCATTTCAAGTCATTCTGAAGCCATGCAATGTCTTTATGCGAAGAAGAGAGTAAAATACAAGGTTTTAGTCGCTGAAATTATCCCGCTCTGTTAACGTGCTCACATCTCATTCAAAAAGACATTCTCATCCTGTAGAATGACGCAATCGTTCACGAGACATACAAGAGCCAATAGCATTTCACAACAGCATGACGTGATCGCTCATGAGACACACAAGAGCCAATAGAAATGTACTACCAAGGCTGACATAAGGATTCTCCTGGCGTCATTTTTTTAATTTGCGTAATAATCCTTTTTAATAAATAATGTCGGTAGCTGTATCTGCCGGTTTATCTTGTGTTTTATTAACAGATGGTAGGTTTAGGGCCAGGTGTTGGGTTACGTGCTCATAAATTTATAAATCAGGTAATATAAATAAAACTGTTGTGAAAGTTTACAGTGAAAAATCACACCCCAATACATTTGCAATAATGGCAATATCATTACCCAATATTTGAATCCAGTTATCTGTGCGTGAATCACGGCTGATGCCTGTTACTGACTTATCTTTTCCATGAGCCCATCACAGAATTTTTGACGATTCTGTGATACTAGGCAGTCATGGCCTAATGGATAGGGAGTTGGACTTGTAACCCAAAGGTTGCAAGTTCGAGTCCCAGGTTTGGCAGGGATTGCAGGTGGGGGGAGTGAATAACCATTGCTCTCTCCACCTTCAATACCACGACTGAGACCCTTGAGCAAGGCACCGCAATGGCTGCACACTGCTCCGGGTGTGTATTCCATTCATAGATACATATATGTAGATGCCTCATTAGTGACTGTTTCTATGGGCTGTTATACATAAGCAACCAGCATATTGTAGCAGTCTTGACTTGACGTCATTCACCATAGTATATTCTGAATATTCGAAAGATGCAACAATCCTGCAGGGAACGTCTTAATGGCTCTGTGCGAACCTACAGTATGGTGAATGATGTCAAGTTCACCGCTCCAAGATGTTGGCCAACTGGGGTGTCTATATAGGTCTATGTCGCCATTGCTATCCACCATTTGGATGACAGGTACAGCCCGTCTCAACAGAAATCCATGTTATCCATATGGGGTACAAGATTGCCTGAATTTAAACTTTTTCTTTAAAGATTATTATTATTTTTTTTTTTTGGCATTTTTTTTTTAGCCTTTTAATTAGATAGGACAGATCAAAGTTGACAGGAAGTGAATTGGGAGAGAGAGAGGAGGAATGGGATCGGGAAAGGTCTGCGAGCCGGGACGCGAACTCACGACGCCAAAGCGCAACGGCGCTACGTGTCGGCGCACTGCCCACAAGGCTACAGGCGTCGACAACTTTTTCAATATAACTAAATATAAATGTGCTGAGGTTACTGACTGCCACAGTAATGGTAATAAGCCTAGGAATTCATTTAAAGTACTTGTTTTGTGTACCGGAAAACCTGTCATGTCCGGCGCTGTATGCATGGCTTGTATCACTTTCGCTCATCTGCTTTCAACGCAGCTAACCTTGCGTCACTTCACAACATCTTCCGGCTAGTTAAAATACGACAGGTCCTTTACTGCAAAAAGACTATGAGGCCATGTTCTTTTCTAAACCATTTTCATAGGTTTTTATGTTATATTGCCCAGTAGCCATTAGCCTTCCAACACAGATCAGGCAGGAGAGAAGATTAACTTTGGTAAACTTAAACTTGAAAAATGGTGTGCTCTGTGGTTAAAATAAAATACTTTCTGATGTTTATTCATGTTAATTTCATGCTATTAGGAAATATAAAAAGATGTTCGGTTCACATGTTTGAACAAGGCAATACGGTGATCTGTCACGATACAATAAAGAAAATAGTATTTAAGTTGGCTTGAGAAAGACACATCTCTGAAATGCTATTTAAACAACAACTTCTTCAGTCTTTAAAACTACTTTAAACTTCAAAATGAAAAACTTAAAACTTTAGTTTTTAAACTTTTTTTCAATTTTCTGGTTTGGCTTTCTCACAGCCAACTTAAAGTTTGATTTGACTTTTTATATTGTTATTGTTTGACTTTAATTTTAAAAATGCTGAGAGTTCTGAGACTTGTTTCATACCAGAAGTAAACTGTCTTGTCTGTCGGCACATTGTCAGTTTTCTCTTTGCAATGAGATGTATTTTTTGATACTAAAGGCGGGTGGGTCGTTGCGAGTTTTGAATTGACTGGTTGTTTGGCATTTATCGCTGTCAACCACTTCAGAGTTCCCACTGCTGGCGTGAATACAACAAGGAAAACATCCTGAGGGAGAAATTGTCCCTGCTGCTAGCTCCTAGAACTACATGGTGTGGAAACCCCTAATATTTAAATATCATTAGGCCAGCATGGTAGCTCAGTGAATAGTACTCCCACATTTAAAGGCTCCTAGTTCAGGCTGAACCAAGAGGCTTTTCTGTGTGGAGTTTGCATGTTCTCCATTTCTGTGGATCAGGTGTTTAGGCTTCCCTCACAATCTAGAGACATCCAGGCCGGGGTGCATCCATGGTGTTTCCCTGACTATGGCTTGAGATGTTAAGATAGGGTGCACATGGCCACAAACCTGAATAAGACCAGTGGTTTGGAAGATGGCTAGAATAATGCATAGCAATGTAAGTCTACAACTTCCTTAGACACAATTAAAATACAGATTACTTTTCAGACGAAGAAGCAGAGTAGGCATTTCTGCTCACAGATTTTTAATTCACATGCTGTCGAGTGTCTGTTTTTAAAGATTTAATTTGCAAAAATGTGTGACTATTTTTTTTTTTTCCCTGGAGCAAGGGTAGTGCTCTTGGAGCCCTACCTTCCAGACTTCAGTTCCAACCCTGCTTCAACACACCTGCCTGTGATTTTCAAGTAATCCTGAACACCTTCTTTAACTGGTTCAGGTGTGTTTGATTAGGGTTGGAGCTAAATTCTGCAGGATCTTAGCTCTCCAGGTGCATTGCTGGCTACCCATGCCAAGCGTTTAGAGTAGTATTGTGTAAACTTTTGACTGTCGGCATAAAGTCTGGCCCACATCACAGGTTATATTCTAGCCAAGAATCACCCACTGTCAGGAAAAGACCCAGTTCCCGGTCTCTTTGAAAGATCTGATGCCTCTAAACTGCCAAACTTTGGCAAGTGCAATTATTAACTTGCTCAAGTGTTCATTCTATATCAAAACTGTACCAAAGTAAAAATGGTTTCGTTTCCAGGTGGATTGCTGCACCGAACTCTTGGAAGCTGTTTAAAGCCAGCAAATCTGATTGGCAGAATTGGCAGCTCTTGTCATTTTTGTGTGCAATATTCATCAGACGGTCAGTGAATGAACTGCAGGTGGTCCATATGAGCCAAATAAAGATGAATTTGGAATTCATACAGTGGCTAGAAACACTGGGAGTTTAAGTCCAAGTTTAAGAGTCCTGCTTAATGTTGATCATTTATGGTCCTTTGAAGTTTGAAAACGCAGATATGTTATCCACATCTGCACACAGGTTTATAATGGATGTATCAAACAAGGTTTGATGTTATTGACCAGAAGTCATGTATCACATATGCAATCATGCAAATTCAAATATGTTTAGTGTAAAATGCCTTTACAGATTTCAGGGAATAACAAATTATTATTATTTTATTTTTTATGGTTTTTTATTAGTTTTTTTGACACCCTTTTTTACATATTACGTATCTCACCAAGCTTCCTTCCCAGTAATATCTTCATTAGGCCACAAAGAAATATCTAGTATTATTAGTTTTAAACAATGAATTCTGCTTATGAGCACAATGTATTCTCTGGTTTTGCAGTTGGAAGATAATTATAGATCTAAAGAATGGAAATCTACAGGATCTTCAGAGATAATGAAGAGGTACAGAAGTGCTGAGTTCATCTAGAGAAACGCCTTAATGCCATTAACCACACTGGCATGCAAATCTAATGTAAATTTTCAAAAGGCTTTAAAAAACTTCCACAGTTGTCGATTTAAAGGTAGATAACATTTCTTTTTTTGAGTTCATGGCAGAGGGAAAAACCCCTCCAAAAGGCCTGTGAAAGGCATAACAAATTCATTCATAGCATGAACAAGAAAAAATTGGTAAGTTAAGCAAATAACACTGTATGTAAAATAAATGCAATTGCTGATTTATTTTATTCATTATCTATCTGACGCAGGTAAAATATTATTTTGTTTCTCAAGGCTGTAATAATGCCAAACATCTAAACATATTGATTTTAGAGACAGTCATGCAAACACATTGGTTTTGTATGCATATGCAGTGCATTTGATTGGAATTACTAAAAATGAATGAAAATAAAATACATTTTACAACATTTTCCTTAAAATTTCAATTATTTTCCCCAACACGTAATATAAATTGTCTTTTTTCATAGCCTTCAAGCAGAACCTGATTTTGCTGAGTTGGACGAGTTTGACGTGTTCCTATAGGTCAAAATCTTTGTTGACCCTAGAATAACATTGTGTTTAACCAATCAGATTTGAAGAACCAGTTTATAGTTTGTGTAAAGTTTAGACTTACAATCAGTGTTTAGTGCTTGTCCATCAGTATCATTCATCTATCATTTACTCTGATTTTAGGGATTATTAGATATGGTTAAGACAATTTTTTTGGATTAAAATGTTGTTCCAGGTTCAACAAAATATGTTGTCAAAGTCCGCAAAATCAGGACATGCTAAACCTCAATACAAGTGTATTTTTAGACTGAGTGTCCACTGAGAGCAGCTTCCACTCTACCTGTCAAAATTAATGTAATCCAACTTCATTAAATGATAAAGAATGTATTTTTAAATACTTTAACGAGAATTTACTTTTTAAAAACTTATTCATTTGATGAACTTCACTTGTAGACATCATACATAATCATTAGAGACCCTGACTAATTAGAAAATGAATGAAGTGTTTTCAAAATGCTAGACAAGAACAGTGTTTATGACTACAATGTTGCATAATATATAATAATTTGCATCCACCATAATTCCTCTCTACATTTAAGCAAATGATAAACTATTTATACAGACAATGATGCTAATTATTCATTACAAGCTTACAATATAGTAGTCATAATGTTTAATAAACTATTAGATTCCTTTTAATAAAGCCATAAAACATAAAAAAAATGTATTATTGCACGTGTTTCCAACTTGTTCAGTTTTGCTGATAAATTCAGATCAATTCATGACTTTGTTAGTCCCATCTGGATGGTATTTATGAATAAATGTCATAATTTACTGATATATCTGATGCCCAAAATCTGAGAATGGTTTGCTCGGCTGAATAACAGTGTGTTAACCAAGCGAACAAATGATGTTGTAGGGTGCCATAGTTCCCATCACGCATCCTGGCAGCGCTACATGCTGGCTTGGCACGGCTCCATCACGCCACAGTGTCAATGAAAGGCTTCAGGCTCCTTTCAGAGCATGTCAGATGTGGGAATGTTTGCAGACTGTTGAGATCACGGCATCATCAGCATTGTATGTCTCCATCCTCCTCTGGTTTCCATTAGGGTGGGGATAGCTGTGGGGCTGCTCACAGGCCGCTGCTTGCCTCCATCCACAGGCCTGGCCATCTGCCTCTGGCTGCTGATTGACAGGACTAGCCAGAGAAACACAATCGTGCTAACGGCTGAGGGCAGAGGACACTGACTGCGAAAGAGACAGACGTGACCATCGAGAAAATCGCCTGCTGCTCGTAACTGCCACGTTTTGCTCAGGACTCGGGGTGGGGGGCAGGAAACTGCTAACTGCAATGACAAAACCCATCCAGAAATCTCATCTCTTCAGTGGAGTTGAATGATCAGACGAAGGATGGGATGTCATAACAGAATAAAAATAAAAAAATACTGTAGATAAAACTATTGCCTTTAATAAAGACAAATGGGTATTCGCATGTAGATGTTGATCAAAACTAGTTCAGATTTTGCCATCCAACTTTTAGTTCATTTGAGAAAGTGGGCAATTACAATTGAGTCAGCCTGTCTAAGATACACATAATTATTTTACAAAACAAGCAAACAAGAAATCAAACAAATAAACAAACAAAAACAAATTAATAAATAAAAATCTAAAGTATTTTATGCCCCTCTTTTTCCACTCAAATTTTCTCTAATATAATAATAATAATAATAATAATAATAATAATAATAATAATGATGATTTATTGAAAAGGCATTAATTTAAATGCATTATTAAAATTAATTTATTTCATACTAGGTGTGCTTCACGTTCATAAACATGTTAATTGGCACTTATGACTTACTTTATATTCTATATAAAATATAAAATTCTATTTAAAATTATAATTACATTTTATTTGCATTTGCACTTAATGTTATGTCTAAAATGTGTTTTAAGATCAGTGTTAATAAGGATTGTATGATCTCTGTATAGTATTGATTTTTAAATGTAATATTTTAAAAGTGTATGTGAAGTACACTAGCAATATTTCAGCTCCAAATATACAAAATCAAATATGCTTACTTACATCTTTTTCACAAAATTAGTTGTTCAAATTAAGCAGACTAAGTAAGAATACCAGGTTAAAATACCAAATGTACAATTGTGGGTTATTTTTATTACACAAATATATAAATGCATTTGTAGCATAACACACACATATATATATATATATATATATATATATAGTCACGCTGAGACAAAGACGAAGGCAACTGAAGTAAATAACAGAAGAGCTTTAATGAAACACAAGGAGCATTCAACAGAAGATCATCTCAAAGGTAAGTATAGAAGTCAATAGATAAATCAAAATCTTGAAGGGGAGCGGCGATCAGCCGATTGCCCAAAATTCAAACTCAGGTAAGATCTCAGTGCTCAGTCTTTTAGTGAAGTTAACGATCAGCCGATCGTACAATAGTTCAGCTCAGGTAAGTAACACGTAAATCGATAATACTCTAATTGTGATGTGAAGGGAATTCCAAATCCTCCTTCTCCAGACGACATGGGCAGACAGGCAGACAAGAGCGAAGATAATGCGGTGCAACCTTGAGCTCAGCCAACTTGTGAATGAAGGCGCTGCACTCTTATAGTGAGCGGGTGATTGGCAACAGGTGTTCCATATTCGGGGGATTGGGAGCGTGCGGCCGTTACTGATCCAGGGACTGTGGCAGGTGACTGTGAATGAGCGGTAGGGACTGATCCGGGTACATAGGTGAGTGACTGAGGACAGATGACTGTGATAGCATGACATATATATATATATATCCAATCAAATAAGCATACAGTATATAGAAAAAAGGTAAAATAAAATATTTCACACTTAAGAAAAAGATAAAATATGCTTCATACTATTATTACATATTTAAATCTATTAAAATATGTATTATCTGTAATAAGTGAATGCCTGAGACATGTATTAAAACTAGTATTTTTTTCTTTCTTTCGTTTGATCAGTAGGATAAGTTATACCTCGGGAGAAAGTATTTACTTTGAAATAGATTGTTGTTTATTGTGGTGGTGTAATAGATTATTATTTTAAGATCACCGGATAAGTGTTGCAATCATTCGTTTGATGTCTTTGAAGACGTTCTCCATAAACACGGACCGCTTCGCCCAGGCTTTTACAGTACACCTCCAACAGACAACAGTCTTTAAAATTTCATAAACGCTGCTGCGATAACCTTAGTGTGAATATTTTATAGTGTTGTACAGAAAATTTACTGTGAGTGCAAATCAGAAACAATAAACAGAGCTGAGATACAGAATCATACAGTTGAGAAGTATGAAATCATGTGAATTTATTCCTCCTTAGTGTTTTTCTAGAAAAGCTTACTTGAGCAGCAGCTAAAGTTGAATATTTTCACTGTGTTGTTATTAAGTGAAGTGGAAGTGTATTGTTAACCGAATGGTTGTTTGTTTTCAGAAAGAATGGAAGCGGAAGATTACACGAACAAAGCAAATGTAACAATTTACATAACAGCTAAACGATTTAAAAGGTAGTGAAAGCACACAAACTCAAATATCAGTATAATAGCATACAAATCCCTGATACAATGTAATTTCACATTAATTAGGCAATAATAGCTTTGTAAAAAGCCTTGTTTCAGTGTTTTTATGCAATTAATTTTTAGTAATAGTAATTAACAACATGCAGTTAACTTATTATGGGGTTAGGGTTTGGTTTAGGGTTAGTTTCATGCATAATTTACTGTTATTACTTTAATATGTGAATGTATAACAAGCACGCTGTAAAATAAAGTGTTATTAAGCATTAAAATAAATATTTTTATATAAATTATGAATAACAAAAATAACAAAGAATTGTGTTTACTCTCATATAGCTCAGAAAGCTGTTAACAAATGCTAAAGTCATTAATACAAACATAATAATAAAACCAAAATTATATTATTGGGAAATAAAAGTCCAGTTGTTTCCTAATTCCAAAAACTGTATATGCAGCACATGATTGTTGCACAGATCCTCTTTGCACAGGCAGCACAATGAGAAAAAAAGCTATTATATAACTACACAGCAGATGTTATCAGAACTACTGTATTTGACTGTATTTTCCTGCAGTAGGAAGTATTACATCAATAGATATTTGTCTCTTGGTGAATAAGAGGAGTCAAGGTTAGCCATAACTGCTGATATAGATCATACAAAGCCTGCAAATTCAAATCTGACAGAAAACCAGCACAATCAGCATTTCTCCTCTCTTAAAAAAAATAAAAACTAAAAATCTGATTTGAAGGCAGCTCATTTTATCTAAAGGAACTCCATCTGTTTTCTCATTATTGATTGTTTCTTAGTCTGCATTTAATTAACTGTCGTCCTCTGATTTGAGTTTATCACTATTGACTGTACTGCAATGACGTGGAGATCTTTCTCACAAGGAGGCTGTAAGGTAAGGTTTTCAGTCCTTGTCTTCTTTAAAATAGCTTTCATTTTATCTGATTTCATATTTACGTTGTTAACCATTTGATACATTATGCATATTATGTCAACCCAGTCTCACGGTATTTATTCGTGGCAGGGACACATTTATTTTGTTATTTTCGTAAGTCCAGCATGTTACTTGCATGTATTCACTTGCCCCAGAATCATAACCCATCTTTTAGCCCTTATTTTTATACTTAGGCATACCTCAAACCGATTAACAGTAAATGTGGAAATTTTCCAGAAAAAATGTAGGCTAAAATGATTAGTTTTGTAGGTATTTAACATTAGTGCTGTAGTTAAATAAATATTGTACCCTAAAATGTCCTAAAATGTGCCAAAAATGTCCTTACTCTCAGGTCATCCAATATATAATTTTTTTATCAGATTTGGAGAAATGTAGCATTGCATCACTTGCCAGGCAATGGATGCTTTGCTGTGAATGGGTGCCGTCAGAATGAGAGTCCAAACAGCTGATAAAAACATCACAATAATCCACAAGTAATTCACATCACTCCAGTCCAATTAACATCTTGTGAAGATAAAAGTTGCATGCTTGTAAGAAACACATCCATTAAGCTACTTGTAACTGTTGCTTCCATAATATCAGGAGAGAAATCTGTACAGATCAAGCATAGTTTACAATTGAAAACAGTACAAAAACATATTGCAGGATTTTGATGTAAGAGGAGATTTTTTTACTTTTTCACTGTCAAAACACCTGGAGTGGTGTGGATAATTGTCATGTTTTTAAGAGCTGTTCAGACTCACATTCTGATGGCACCCATTCACTCCAGAAGATTCATTGATGAAGCAGTGATGTGACACTACATTTCTCCAGATTTTTTCCCATAAGGACACAAACTCATCTACATCTTGGATAGTCTGAGGGTGAGGGCCATTTTAGCAAATTTGAAATAAAACCACCTAGCACACTCCTTAATAGAACAATTTAAAAAGGAGACTTTCACAGAAAAAAACAAAAATTGTGTATGAAGAATATTTTCAAAGAACCTTTATTTTATTTGTAAATCTTGCTCCTTGGTAATATCAGGTGGCATACAGAAATCAGGGTACAGTATGAGTATTACTCAGCACTCATAGAGTGAGGCAAAATGCGAGTGTTTTTGGTTTAAGTAATCCGTCTTCTATTTGCAGCCTTGGTTAATAAAAGATAGCCAGTCACTAGAGGGAAGTCTCAGTGCGCATGTCGTGTCTGCCAGCAAAGTTTGTTTTCATTGCTTTGCTTCACCAACAGAAATCTAGCGCTGTACCAACAATCCATTCCATTCACATCTCCTGCCCATTCCCCCTTCAGCAAGAATGACAGGCTCGCCTTGCTCTGGGAGCCGGGGTATAAAAGGACGATCGCACCTCATTAAAAAAACATGCAGCGCAGTCGAATCAGATTCGGCGTTAATCGCCAGAGACATGGCGTAATGTTTAATTTTGTCGATGATGGAGGCACTTTTGCCTGAGGTAACTTCAGTAGGAGCCATGTTTGCGTGCAAACCTTCACTTAGAGCTCGACTGAGTGGCCGAGTCGTTCACATGAGCGTAATGTTACAGGGGGAGGCAGGGCTCGCTGGAGACGCACACAGCTTTCCGGCCAGTCAGAGGAGGCGGTGGGGTGATGTTTTATTGAAGCCCAGTCCTCTGAGAGGGGCTAAAAATGCACTCGACGCCTTCGCAAACCTGTCTGTTTTGGCTGTCGAGAATGGCTCCCAATCACGGAAGGATAAAAACATCAAAATAAGCTAATCGAGATAGGGCTTGAAGTCTTCTGCCCCTGAGGATGCTGGGACTGAGCACGGAGGACATGGCGGTGCATCCTGACATGCACACACAGGCCAGCGCCAGTGTAAAACCGGGCCAAGAGCCGCTGCAGGCTTGAGTAAAAACAATCAACTGCTCACTGCCTGCTTTGCTGCATAGGAAACAACAAACGAACAAAAATTGATAAACTGAGAACTAATATAGGCACTGTCATACTCCTGACATCAGGTGCTCTATGTCTAAAATGTCAAAAATATTACACAAAATAGCCACATTTATTCTGGTCAGTACTGGCCAATTATTAAACTCATTAACTTCTTAATTCAACTGATAGATATATGCTATTTATATGGCTTGTAATTGGGATAAAGTTAACATATGTTGAGTATTTAAAAGAAAAAAAATATATATATACATATATACATATACATACACACACACACACACACACACACATACACACACATTTAATTTATTTATTTATTTATTTTTATTAAATTGTTTTATATTTGTATTAATTTTGTTGCAGCTGATCCACCAAACCCATAAACACTGGCTAAAAAATATGAACACCACACAAGGGTTAATATCTTGTAACACTTTATTTTGATGGGTCCACAATAATCTGACTGTATATCAGTAAATATAAATATACTGTATATAAACAAAACTGCACTGCATATTTAAAATGTGCTTGGATTCAATTAGACTTCACATCAATTTTTGAACCATGCTCATTTGCATAACACAATAGCTTAGCTATTTGACCTGCATAATGATATTGTTTGTTCTCCTGATGTATAGAGCTCATAATGAAGACATGAAGCAGACAAAATGAAATGTGACTCAAATTAATATGATCAGTTCAGACACAAGTACATGTACTGTACACCTACCATTATAACAACTCCATCTGCTGAAAATAAGGTGATCTGCTTCCCTCAGCATTGCTGAAGACCTGCTGTCAGCTAAAAAATACTTCCTTTACGAGTGAAATTCATCAATACAACACAGTAATTATGCACACACAACATACTGAATTAAAAGACAGCTGCTGACAGCCCACACTGTGTTCAGAGTCCAACCAAAGAAAGAATGAAAATCTGTGTGAATCAAACAAAGGTCTACAGGTCACATTCCACATTAATTAAAAGAGAAAATAAGAAGGAGAAAGTGTTAGATCATGCCTTTATGACAGAAATATTAGATTCAGCCCTCTGACAACAGATCCTTTCAGGTTTTTTTTTTTTTGGTAATAGAACAACTCATCAAAGTAGTCCAGTACCCAAACCCTGTTTACAGCGAGTCTTGTCTGGTACTCAAAACCAGCTTGTTGTCTTCTATCAGCTGGGAAGTTGACTAAGCGCAATCCCAAATCCGATCCAGAGAGTGCTAATCCTGAATCAGTTTCCAAGAGCACAAACTCCAAATGTGCTCCAGAAATGATGTTGTCTAACAAATTTCAGGAGGAGCATGTACGAATGATTAACAGCTGTTTCCAATCTCCCTGTTACCTGATTATCCTATCAGAGGAAAGGAAGGAAAGGACGTGACATGTGGCCAGGTATGGTTTCCCATACTAGGAATTTGTGCTCTGCATTTAACCCATCCAAGTGCACACACACAGCAGTGAGAAGTGATCAACCACGCACACACACACTGTGAACACACACCCGGAGCAGTGGGCAGCCATTGCTGCGGCACCCGGGGAGCGTCAAGACTTCCCCTTAAATATCGCCAACTTCCTCTTCCCTGTATCTCGTTCTTTGCATCCCTCTGCCACCCCTTTCTCCACTACTGGGAATCAGGTGTCGGGGCTCTGGCCAGAGGAGAACTGGCTCCACTAAGCCTGGTTCCTCCCAAGGTTTTTTCTCCCATGTTTTTGTTCCTTGCCACCGTTGCCTTTGGCTTGCTTAGTCGGGGACAACTGGTTTCCAGCCTTCTCGGTTACCGCTCAAATTAGCCTTTCGCTTCTCTAAGCACAATCGGCATCCATATTATGACATCCCACTCTCCTCCGGGGAGTGCGCGGGGATCGAGCCGGACTCCGTGCTCTGCCCAGCCCTCACCTACTAGGGGTTATTTCCCTAGGGCTATGGGTCTGCCAAGCTCCCGGCCCACTTCCCAGACAGTACACCAAACATGCTTATATTCGTTATATAACTCGTGAAAGCACTATTACTGAACCTGTTTCCTAGAACACAATCCCTGAATCCATTTCCAAAAGCGCAATTTTCGAATCCACTCCAGAGAGCGCAATCCACAAGTCCACTCCAGAGAGCACAATCACAAAATCTGTTGCAGAGAGCGCAATCCCCAAATCCGATCCAGAGAGTTCTATTCCTCAATCCGTTTCCAAGACCACAATCTCCAAATCCTCTCCAGACGGTCCTATTCCTTAATACATTCCAGAGAGTGTAATCTCAGAATCAGTTTTAAAGAATACAATCCAGGAATCCGCTCCAGACAGTAATATGACAAACAGGAAAGGAAGTGACATGTGATCAGGTATGATGACCCATACTTGTAATTTGTGCTCTGCATTTAAACTATCCAAGTATACACACACAGTAGTGAGAAGTAACCACTCACAGCAGTGGGCAGCCAATGCTGCGTTGCCCGGAGATCAGTAGTCAGTTCGGTGCCTTGCTCAAGGGTCTTACCTCAGTCATGATATTAAAGGTAGAGAGAGCACTGGACATTCACTCCAGACCTGGGACTCGAACTCATGACCTTCGGGTTACAGGTCCAACTCTATGCATTAGGCCACGACTGCCCCTGAGCAAGATGATATAAGATGAAACAAGACATTTTCTGACATTTATGAATACCATTTATTTTCAATCACTTCAAATGTTTTACTAATTTCGGACAATTGGAATTTCCAAAAATAATTGTGAAACCATGTTCTTTACTTTTTCATATTGTCTTTGCTTTTGCCCATAACAGGTTTGTCCATTTGGTGTCTTTAACACCTCTTATTGTCTCAGCATTAAGGTTTTCCTGTAGCTTTCCTGTAGCTTTTAGCTTTAATTAATTTGTCTGACAGGTTTATCAATTTAAAACTATGAACATCAATTAGAGTGGTAGATATGGTCGAAATGTTCATCACCAAATCAGTCAGTATGTTGCCAATTCTGCCCATGTTGCTTATCCAGTTCTACAATACAAACCAAATAATGGTTAATGTGCATTGCTATGTATTAAGGAAGAAAACTAAATAAATAAAGGTTTGTCCAAAATTGCATCCCTATGATTTTCTAGTTGTGGATAAATCATTGAACATGCATTTTGAAGCCTTTTATGGCCATTTAGATTTATTTATTTATTGTGATGTTGTACTGACAATTTCCTCTCCATATGAATGAATGAATGAATGAATGAATGAACGAACAAACAAATAAATCTGGGAGGATGGCCAGTCCATCACAGGACTAACAGACAGACACATTTACACTCACACGGGCTGTCTCTGGTTCAGCTGCACATTTTAGACTGTGGAACTGTTAGAACCATACACAGAGGAAACCCACAACAACATGGGAAGAAAATGCAAACTTTGCTTAGAAAAACTCCTCAGGTCAGCAAGGACTCGAAACAGATAGAATATTATATAGCAGATAGAAAAAAGTTCTGCTTCTGTGCCCAAACAAATAATCTTATTTTCTGTAAAGTATTTTGAGATTTTACTTACTTTAATTAAATTTCTTTGTTTTAATAATAATAATAAAAAAACTGTTATTATTATTATTATTACTATTAGTGTGTGTGTGTGTGTACTTAATTTGAATCAGCACAAATAAATGTCAGTACAAAAAATACTGCAGTCATAAGAAAATATGTTGAAATAAACATTAAAAATAATCAAATAAATAAAATAAATAATAATAATGAAATCATGGGAAGTAACTTTGTTTTTTTTTGTTTTTTTTGCAATATTGTGGAAAATGTCATGAAGGTAATATCTAAAAGAACAAATAGTATTCTGGAAAATATGCTTTCAAAATAAGGTTTGGGGGTTGGTAAGATTTATTTATTTATTTATTTTTTTGGAAAGAAGTCTCTTCTGCTCACCAAGACTGCCTTTATTTGATGAAAAATGCAGTAAAACAGTCCAATTGTGAAATATTATTGAATTTTATAATGATTATTTTCTATATGAATATATTGTAAAATATAATTAATTGCTGTGTAAACTTAAAGCTGAATTTCCCACATCATTAGACCAGTCTTCAGTGTTCCAAGATCCTTTAGAAATCATTCTAATATGCTGATTTACTGCTCAACAAATATTTCTTATTATCACTATGTCCTGTTGATAAACAAGTTTCGGGAGGAGCGCAGACGCACTTTCCTAATCAATCTAATTACCATCTCGTCCAATCAAATCCATAAGCCTTCCCCTTAAATAAATCTCGTTTACACATTCGTGCAAAAACAGGATGTCTCAATCAGATTCCTCAGATTATGCTCACGAGGACCCGCTTCCTCTGCCTATCGCTACAACCCACCAACTCGCTGCTCCGCCGGAAGCTTCCACCGAGCCGGCTGCAGCCACTCGAGGCCGCAGGCTAACGCGTCCCCCATTGCCAGCACTCCGAGACGCATTCAGTCTCGCTCTCCAACTCCTGCAAGATCTCCAAGACTTTCAAAAGCCACAAAACAAGACCTCCTCAACCTTCTAGGAGCAGAAGCAAGCCAGCCCCACGCAGTTCATCCACCAACCTCATCTCCCAGCAAAGGCAAAGCAACAAAGAAAAAACGGCTTATCACTCACCCGGTTCCAGCCGCCTCCGCCATCCACCGATCCAGCCGCAGCCAGCCTTCAGCCAGCCTCAGCCAAGCACCAGACACCCTCCAGTACCTGGAAACCAGCCGCCCGCCTCAGCCATCCGGACCCGCCACTTTACTTCTGGTTCAAACTCTCCCAGGACCCTCCTCCCTCCAGCCCTCTGGAACTTTCGCTCAACCCTCCCCGGATCTCTTCTTAGCCACCTGGCCCTCCGCCTCACCAAGTTTCCACCCTGCCACCGATCATTACAATACTAACTTTAATTATGGTAACCCCAATATTCGTTTTTCTCCAGATTTCAACCCAGCACTTGGACAATCAAACCAACTATCCACGGCAGCACCCCCCCCCCCCCTTTCCCTCAGTTCCCCCTCGCTGCTGTTCCATCTACCAGCCATTCTGTCTTCCCTCCCCCCAGGTCAGCTCTCAACCCAGCCCTACCTTCTTTCCCCCCCTCTGCTTCACATCCCCCTTTCTCTCTATCCTCTCTTCCTCCAGCTCCACCCAACGCAATAGCCTCAGAACCTAACCCAGTTTCTCCAGCCATAAGAGCTCAAATACTCGCAGAGATTCAGGATGCTGGCTCCAGACGTCGACCCCCTGCCGACCACAATTCCTCCCTATTCGCAGTTGATATTCCCTTAACTCACCCACTAAGACCTCTCCTAGAGGAGTCCCTTAATTCCATTCTTCAAGCAGTGGCTCCCCGCACTCTCCAATCCTACCTCACAGCCTGGAGAGCGTTTAAATCCTTCCACCTCAGCTACAACCTCCAATTCCCTGATTTCTCCCTGTTCTCTATTACATCCTTCATATCCTACCTAAATTCCTATAAAAACCTACAAACCGGCTCTATTAAAGGTTATCTAAGTGGCCTCCAGTTTTTTCATAAACTAATATCTGGTGCCGCTTCCCCAGCTATTTCCAATGCCCAAACTTCCCTTCTGCTCAAAGGCATTCAAAAGGAGAACCCGCCCCATCCAGACCCAAGATTACCCATCACCCTCGAAATCCTGTCCAGATGCATCTCCACCCTCCGCTGAGGATATATGTCCACCCTCATAGCTCGAACCCTCGAAGCCATGTTCACCCTAGCTTTTTTCGGGTTCCTAAGATGTTCAGAACTTACCGTGAGTTCCCCTTTCAACCCAAGTACCCATCCCACCATCTCTGATCTGACCATCCTGGATAACCAAACCATAGCTTTTCTAATCAAGCAAAGCAAAACCGACCAGCTCAAAAAAGGTCACTACATATACATATCTAATCTCAACTGTCCCATTCAACCCTACCAAACCTTACGAGCCTTCCTCGCCTTCAGAAGTGCCTTCACCTCTTCACCCTCAGACCCCCTCATCATTGATGAAACAAACAGACCGGTATCAAGATTCTGGTTCGAGAAACATCTCAAGTCCATCCTCCATATATCTGGTTATCCCACCGAGAAATACTCATCCCACTCCTTCAGGATAGGAGCAGCAACTTCCGCAGACGAAAAAGGCCTTTCCTCCAGCCAAATACAAACCTTGAGCCGCCTCCCTTCCCCTCCCGCCTCCGCAGAGGCCCCTCCCTCCTGCTGCAAGTCAAACTCCTATATTCCCGTCTCCGCAGAGACAGCCACCCCACCTCCAAGGAGGCCGCCCCCCTCCTCCGCAGAGGTCCCCATCCCCGCGTCCACAGAGGCTTACCCCACCATTGTTGTATTGCTTATTGCATTTCATTTACAATATATTAACTCATGTTTCTGTCTCTACCAGCAGGTAGCCAGATCTCCATCCCGGTCCCGTCCTCCATCGCCGATGCTCCCCATCTCCGGAGTCCAATATTCAGCCCCCTTTTACTCATCCAGCATCCTCTTCTCCATGCCTTCTTTGGGGGGCATTTGGCTGCTGTCCTCTTCAGCTTTCTTTTGGGGGGCGAGCAGAGTTCGAGCCGGACGCCGAGCTCAGCCCTCGCTAGGATTCAATCAACTAGGGCTCGGTGTTCGCCGACCTCCCGGCTCGCTCCCCGGACTACACGCCAAATACGCTTTAATTGTTTATCATAAGGAAGCGCGAACTCGTGAAGTGCTGTTGAAAACAAGTTTCGGGAGGAGCGCAGATGCATGATTAGCCGCGGCTTGAACCACTTTCCTAATCAATCTAATTACCATCTCATCCAATGAAATCCATAAGCCTTTCCCTTAAATAAGCCTGTTTCCTTCTCTTCCACATCTCGTTTACGCATCCCTCCTCCAACACTTCTCCGCCTCTTTACGCGTCTTCCTACGGGGGGCGAGCAGAGTTCGAGTCAGACGCTGAGCTCAGCCCTCGCTACGGTTCAGTCAACTAGGGCTCGGTGTTCACCGACCTCCCGGCTCGCTCCCCGGACTACATGCCAAACACGCTTTAATTGTTTATCATAAGGAAGCGCGAACTCGTGAACCCTGTTAAAAACAGTTGTGATACTTCATATTTTTGCAAACTTTTTGTTGTTGTTACTGTTGATGTTTTTACAACTTTCAAAAGAAAGTATATATTTTACTTTACTTTCACTTTTGATCACTGTTCCTAAATAAAAGTATAGCTTTCTTGGGAACAGTATACTTGACAAATTCAGGTTAATCCTATAAGTATATACATGCAGTTTTCACTATAACAATTTATTGCGGCTGTTTCAACTGTCTAGAGAGCTATTCCACTGAATTTTTTTATGGATCATTGCTCTCTCTATAAGCTCCATCCTGACAATCCAAGAGTGAGATTAGCCAATCACATTCTTCATCGGCATAAGCACTTCCTTGTATAATGGTCTAGTCGTAAATCTCGACCAGTGGATTCCTGCTGATGATTCCAACCCTAAACTGATGGCAGATGGCATAATGAGGCATTGGGGGAAAGATTCGAGGACACATCGCTTGAATTGGGCTGGAGATTGTATAGGGAGGCGTTATGAAATGGCACACCACCCTTTGTCACAAAACACAGGCTATGATATGCCCTAGAATGGCAGTGTGGCTATTATTCTCAGTTGTATATTCATGCAGGAGCCGTTGTGACCCTGCTCATCTCGCTGGCCATTAATCAATGAGGGTCTGTCTTTGTGTGCCTGCCGCTCTCCCCTGACGGCCTGCCGCTGTGACGCGAATGAATGAGGCGTGAAGCGGAGCTGCGTGCTAAAGTAAAGGCCTGACACCTCGTTATTCAGAGATGAGGGACAGGCGCACCATCCGGCTGCTCTGCGTCCCGGCAGCGAGGCCACATTGTTGTTGTTGCTGTGGATACTTCACAAAATACAGCAAAATGCACTTGCTGTTTAGCAAATTTTCATGCTTTTGTGAAAAAAGCCACTTTATCGCACTGGCTCTCTGTGTATCAGTGTGATAAAAACAGCAAATCATCGAGGTGTGTAGACTTGGCCTAAAGTTTGCAAATACCTTTCTTTGTTACAATGAACAAAAACAGACACACACAAAAAAACGTGCAAAATGTTTCTTCATATAATTTAGTGATCTGTTCATAAGTATGTTCTTATCATATTTTGAATAACTCATTTGCATGTTTGTTCAGATTTTGTCAAACTCAAAAAATATTTGATTACTGAGGCTATGTTTTCTTACACTACATAAAATTATAATAGGACTTTTTTTTAATGATGTTTTATAACAAATTTCGGGAGGACCTCGTACGAATGATTAACCAGCTGCCGCCTATCTTCATATTACCTAATTACCCTATCAGAGCTAAAGCTTCCCCTTTAAATACCTCCAACTTCCTCTCCTTCGTATCTTCGTTCTTTGCATCCGGATTATCGCCACGTCCGAATCCGGATACTCGTCTGGAATTACGAGCCCTAGGACACCATTCCCCCTATCGCCAAGCAAGCCGCCGCCTCGGCCGGGGCTCCAGCTAAGCCCGCGGCTTATATCAGAGGCCGTAAACCCATCACCTCAGTCAAGCCCTTGCAAAGCCAGCATTCCATCCTCCCGCCGATCTCCAGATCGATAAACAATCGACAGCACTAGCATCATTGTCCAGCGCAGCTTTCGTCGCACTGTTAGCATTCACAAGCGTGAAGCACGTATCCTCTCAGCAGCTGAGTCCTCAACTCTTCCTCCGCATATGCCACGAGTTTGGGTGGATCAACGTTTATCTGGGAATCGCTTAGACCCGTCACATAAGTAATTTAAAGCCATTCAACAAAGGAAAATACATGAACTTATCTCCTCATGCGATTCGCGTACATCACAATTTCAAAATAAAAGTACTTTTTTCTCTGTTATCTTAAAAAAAAAAAAGTTTAACTTTGCTATCGCTCGAAGTTATCAATGCTGTCGCATTCATTGCATTTGCTGAACCTTATCGTTAGATTTAAAAAAAATAAAATAGGGGTATCTTTCGAGAAAGTTGTTTGAGTGGAAGCTAATGAGCTTTGCTTCAAGCCCCTCTTTCCTGAACGGAATGGAACTGCATCCATTCTTTGCTCAATTTCAACATCTCGTAGAAACAATGCATTAACAAACAGCTCCCACTCCCCAGCGTTCATGCCACTCTTAAGACACCTCATTTGGATTTCAGCCTGTGACCAACTTATTATAACTGCTAAACATACCCCTGGAGTCTATAACCATATTGCTGATTCTCTCTCTCGTGTTGCTTTTCAGAAATTCAGGACATTGGCTCCAGACGCAGTAAAAGCCAGTTACTCCCATTCGAACCCACTTCCCTGACCCGAGCATTGGTCTTATTTCCCCGAGCATGGCTCATCCCCCATTGTACAGTATAGTCACATAACGTTTTATATTCCATGTCTCTTCCTTTGCTGGGGTATTGAGCAACAGTTAGTCGGTCAAAGCTTTATAGCCATTTTAAAGTAAATTCAGTAGCAGAGCTACTGCAAGTGATTCGTAGTACTGGAAATCGATTTATCATTGCTGAAACTTCCGAGTCTTCACAGAAAGTGTGACGCCAGACGATTCTGGAGCACAAGCAACCGAACGCTTTTTTAGTTGCAACATTTGAACAGCCCATTAAACAACCTAGACATTTTTAGACAAGATATAGTCACAAATATTCAAATCCTTTTAATTCGGAAATTAAAATAAATCACAGAAGAGAAGTATTTTAGTCTAAAAATGAATGTCAGGAAGAAAGAAAGTAAGAAAGAAAGCAATATGTTTGGTAGATTTTGTATTTGCACACCCTCTAAAGTGCTGTTTAATGGTATAGGGCTTTTTTCATTGTATATCACATTTCACTTGCACTTGACAGATAAAATTGGCACACTTTCCTGAGCTTCACCACTAACATGAGCTGAAGGTCAAAGTCGAAGCGATCAGTCAGGGAGAAACAGGCTATCAACATGTTAAACCAGAGGATCAAGTCAAGGCCATTTTTCTGACCACAGTCGTTAAACTGAGCATACATGCACACAAATAACCATGCCAGGAAATTCATCCCCAAGACACCGCTGTCTTTTAATAAATGACACTGATTTATCAAACATAAAACGGTTGTTGTATGCTCAAAAAAGCATTATGATAAGCATAAATTCACATTTGTACTTTAGGTATAAGTAGACAGGCTAATGCATTGTTCGTCAATGGTGGGTGAGAGAGAAATGGGCTGTCAGTACAGCACCTGAAACAAAAGCTCAGCCATCTATAACTGCGGCCAGACATGGGTCACACACCATAAAACATGCATTTTTATATTTATCCGCTCAAACAAGCTCATAGTTCATATAGGTAAGCAATTGATGGGAAGAGCTACAACAGCTACAAAAAGGAGATATGCTGTTAATATTTCAATAAAATGTGAAATGCTTTGGTCAGAACAAAAGTTTTATAGCTTCTGCAACTCTGCAAAGCATATTTAACATTCCCCAGAGAGTTTTTTTCCTTTTTTCTATCTATGTATCTATCTATCCATTTCAAGAGAGAGAGATAAAAAAAAAAATGCTTAGATTAACTACTTTTTCTTTGTCCACTGTTATGAATTCCCAAGGCTCATTGGATTAAAGGAGTTTTTCATTTACATATGGTATATGTCAGTCATTAATACTCTTTTATGTTGTTTATTTCGAATGTTCCAGACTCATTTTACACTCGTTCACAGTGAATGCCATTGAAATGCACTGAAAGCTCTATTTACATAAATTCCTGATCACAGCTTGGATGGAAAATCTCTGACTGATCCAGCAGCGTTTGACCTTTCACACATGCTCGAAGGCAGCTCAAGTGTTCGGTCAAGCGGAGATCCGTTTCTCCAGCTATAAGTGCACACTATCACAGCTGTCTAATAAATTTTTAATTCAGCTTTGTTCAATTAGTGTGTAATCAATCCAGCATTGTGTTTACTAAACTGGTGAGACCATTCTCTGAAAGTCAACTTAACTGTTGAAGTGACCGTATTAATTATTCCCCAGAGGGCTTTTGAGTAAGTTTACAGTAAACTCAAATTAAAATCTATTCAAAATTGTAAATAAAACAACATAAATAAAACAACAATTTTAGTTATTCTACTTCAGATTTCCACATTCTCTTCAACTCATCCTTTCTTTGCATTTCTTTGTTAAATTTATTAACAATTAGAAATTAGTTTTAAAGTAAATTTGACACAATTTTACTGTTTTTAGTTTAGTTTAGTTTAAGGTGTTGCTTCTTGTTTGCCTAAGATTAGAAGGCACATATTTTCTGTGTCTTCGTCACGATGTGGTACTATTTGCATAATGCAGCCCAAATTATAATGCAAAGAAAGAAGGCGTGGTTTCAGTAACCACAGTACGCAGTTCTGCGAATGCAGAAAGAGCTTTATTTGGCTTTCTGAAAGTAGATGCAGTTAGAAATCAAAGGCTATTTCTAAAAAAAAGGGTCAATTCTGACTTTACTCTGACAATTTGGCACTTCTAAATCAGCGACCATAAGTATATGTTGTATAAGTATTTGCCATTGACTGTTCTATTGTGGATTTTTGTGCTCTTGTGGTGCAAGCCATTTAAATAATTGTTTAGCGCAGCACATTCCATGTTCTGTGTGAAAAGGCCTTAAAACATGTTGTTTGTGTGTGTGTGTGTGTGTGAGAAAGAGAGAGAGAGAGATAGTGTCACATCATAGTGGAGTCAATCATGACTTGTGTACTGCAAATACATACAAGTGCTGTGTCTGTCACACGACTCTTTTCGGGTTTTAACTGATGGTAAATTAGGGACGTTGCATTTCTGATGTGTGCTTGTGGGGTTCATCCAATCACAATGCACTGGGTTGCATTTGAGAGAGGCGGTGCATAGAGGAGTTACAATAATGTACAGTATTTGAAAAATAATGTGTTTTTTAAACATTAAAGCATGTCAACATATTCTGTTACACCAAATAATGATCTTTAAAATACCATCATATGACCCTTTAATACAATTTTATGTATAATTTCTTAATTCATTACTTGTACGACCTAACTCGTACAATTTTGTATGATTTGTCTAAACCCCAGTGACAGGTGGGTTTGGGGGCGGAGTTAGGTGTAGGTCATTCGTACAAATTAATTCGAATTGTGTAATTCGTAAAATATGTACAATTTGATTAAAAAAATTGTATGAATTTAATTGGTTTATATGAATTTATGTGTATAAAATAACCAAATAAAGTGGCATCTGTTCAAAATATATTATGTATGCTTTTAGGCTGATTTCTTTTTTAATCTTTTTTCACCTTTTACAAGTTTTTGTATTTGGCTGGTTTTTATGTAAACATGAGTTTATATGCATCCAAAATCCATCTGACATCCATTACTATGGGTGAGCCGAGGCAGTCAATGCTTTGGGGCTGTCTGGCTGCTTGTGATCCAGAGGGTCCTGGTCAGATCGATCGCATAATGAATTCCAATAAGCACCAGGATATTTTTATCTAAAACCTACTTGCCTCTGCCAAGAGGTTGAGATGCCCCTAGAAGGACCTTTCAACTGGGCACTGACCCCATACATGCTGCATTAATGCAGAAATGCAACACAAAAAGTCAGTGAAGAGCTAGCAGGGATCAAGGATTCAAGATATTTCAGGATCCAAGAATATAAAAGATGTAGGCTTTCTTTTTTTTTAATTGATTAATTCAAATTTTAATTTTAGCATTAGTTTTTGAGTATATGTAAGCGTATAACTTTATTTTTTAGCAAAACAGATTTCTTCAGTCTGCATTGTTTATTTACCAGCCTAATTTAGACAATAATTTTGGCTCATTTTTAATGAAGGGCAGCAAATATTCCTGACTTTACTCTGTGTGTATATTTCAATCTGTAATCCCATGAGGTACATTTATCTCTTTCTGTAGGTTTTTTTTTATTTTTGAGCTTGGCACAACTGTGGTTTTCAATTCATATTTCTCCAAGACACATCAGTGCTCCTGTTTTTGTCTGAAACACACAAAACCGTCTGTTGTGCCATCTGGGATTGTCCTTTTTTTTTCCTTTTTTTTCCCTTTTTCTCTTGCTCTCCCCTCCTCTTGTGCATTTCATTGAACCACTGTGAATCCTCCTTCAACCTTGCAGTAGTAAGCAAGAAGAAACACACACATACAGAGGCAACGCTAGTGATGATTGGTATTCCGAGCATATACCGACTAGCAGCCAAGTAACTTTGATCCTTGACTTTGGAACAAGAGAAGAGGAAAAATATTGGCCAATCTGCTGGTGTGGGAATGATCAGCTATGCTAATGAAAGTCAGTGCAGCTGAAGAGATGCCCTCAAAGGTCAGATCATTACAGATACACACATTCTACAGCTGATCAATCTGTCTTTATGGGCTGCATCCAATTCTCAGTTGTTTTTAAGGATTTACTTGAGTGATACTTGAAAAGTGTTTTTGTGTTTTTGTTTTTTAGGCGTAAAAAACATATTAGACTTTCTGGGTGAACATGTTTTGTTTATTGTTTATAAAAGAAAAAAATAAATAAAAAAAAAAACAGTGAAAAGCAAACTCAGAATATGATGCAAACCTGTCATAATTAAATGTTTAATAACACAAATATGCTTTATATATTTAATCTCATTTTATTAACCAATTTCTTGGTAATATTCTTTTTTGGGCTACCTCTCCCTTTAAGAACTTTATTACTTAATTTTTATAAGACAATGGATCTTTATTTTCAGTTGCGCCCTTACTGAGTTAACTATTCATTCAAACTAAACATCTAAAAAAGAAAGTATCCATAGTTTAGCTTTATTGGTTTAGCTGACTAGTATTTTTAGGAAGGTCTCAAGAATCCCACTTTGATTTGACGTGCGGCTTAATTTAAAAACAGCACCTAATATCGGCGTGTCGCAGTCGCAGGCCCCCCAGACCTCTGGGCCCTATGCACTCCCCCCACTAGCGACGCCCCTGCACACTAATAGTTAGTTAGTCCTTAGTTGGGGACACCTGATTTCCAGTGATTATCGTCGTCTTGACTACAGAGACCGTCTCTGCATTTGATAAATA
>JAUMHE010000059.1:1604193-1615036 GCA_032359235.1 Enteromius mattozi | reverse complement strand
GATCAAATCATTTACAAAAAGTGATTTAGTAGAAAGAGACCTGATATTCAGTAAGCCAAGCTTAATCATTTGTTTTTTTCTGTTTTTGGTTTGGACCTTTTCTGTATTTTCTAGTTCGGGGAACATACACAGTCTCTATAGCGTAATATCTAGGTGAAAAAGTCTCTATGTGCTTAGAATTAACTGACTGCTGTGACGTGAGCTGGCTAGCAGATGGTCGGTTTAGCCAGTCTGTCTGCTAACAGACAGACCAGTCTGCTGACCAGTCTGTGAAACCCTTTCAGCATGCAGTGTATTATAACGCATTGAATATGATGTGTGCCTAGAGTCCAAGGAAGATGATGATCCTGCCTTGATGGTGACCACATGGTAATGTAGCCTTAGGAATTTCTACATCCTCCAGTGAATCACTGCAATCTAAAACCCTTTTTCAAGTTGTACTGGAGCTACTTTTTTAGGGAATAGCTAAAAAACTCGAAAAAGCAATGGGAATCAATTTGCATTAAATTGCTGAACATTAACCAGACACAAGAAAAAGGAAGGTACAGTACCTGCCAGAGGCAAGGCAGAAAAGCACATGAAGTATTCACGATCATGATGTGGCCCAGTCCATTAGCTGGCAGTTCTTCAGGATGGCTTGGCCAGCGCTAAAACGTTTTCTATGCTTTAAAAAAAAAAAAAAAAAATCAAGTGAAGAAAAGGGGCTATGCTAATAAAACTCTACACGTTAAGTGCAATCTCTATTATTAACATTGTTTACAATGTAATTTAGTACATGACATAGTTTCCTGGGTGATCACGGAAGTGGTCAGTGTTGAAAGCGACATTATACAGGAATCAATATAGTGTACTTTCTCGAAATGGAAAAGAAAAAGGAGAGAAAAGGAACAGGAAAAAAAAAACCTCAAATCAGGACACATATTAAGCTTTGCAGAACTTCAACTTAAAAGAGGATTAGGGCCAAGCAATAATAAATAAATAAAAGCATCTTGACATTAAAGTCATTATAATGCGAGATGAAACTCAGAAGGCTATTACTTTAGGATTGCTGATGGTTGTGTATGAGTACATCCATAGAACAAAATGTCTGAGCATCTGTACAACCATTGATGCAGCAATATATAGATTATAGCCATTTTATTTACGCTATGTAAATCTAAATGTAAAAATGCTATGTAAAAATCAGCGCGAGAGATCACTTCTGGTGCTTTTCAGTGCTTGCGCAGACTAGTGCACTCAGATCATTTGGACAAGAGGTAAAAAACGATAAAAATACTGTTAGTTTTCTGACACAAACTGCTCATTTCGTGTCTTAGGCCATTAATGTATCGTTACGATGAGGGTATGGTTTAATTCAGATTTCTCTGTGCATGGTTTTGTTTCCTCTCATAGAGAAAGTTCCCTATGCCGACCATTATATGACTGACAGACTACAACGGTTTGACTTAAAAATCTCAAAATTGGATCTAATGAAGACAAAAAAGGCACCTACTGTGCACTTTAGATGTCCCTGGGCTAAGCTGATAAACTTCAAATTTTAGTTTCAAAGTGAACTATCTCATAAGCACTCATTAGGAAATTGATTTCCACTTGATATGAGAACAAGAACAACATGGAGATTGACAAAAGGCAGGCTTGAACTCTAATCAATTGCATCTTGCTACATCCACCATGCAGAATTATTCTCCATCCTACACCACTGCAGATGCTATTCACCACTGTCCAACAAGATCAAATGAACATGAGACCCATCTATATATATACACTACCGTTCAAAAGTTTTAGAACAGTAAGATATTTAATGGTTTTTAAAGATGTTTCTTATGCTCATCAAGGCTGCATTTATTAGATTAAAAATCAAAAAAAAAAACTTTAATATTGTGAAATATTATTTCAATTTAAAATAACTGTTTTCTGTGTGAATATATTTTAATAGATACACTTAACTTTATGGCAGTCATATGACTGGTCATGACATTTAATCAGAAAAAAACAAAAAAACACTTTGGTATTCCACAGTTTTGCTTCCTTCTAATGCCACCCACTAAGTCGACATCCGTTTTATAGTCTGTTGAACGGCATGATATTGACTTTTTAAACTCAGTGGGTTTTTATTAATGGCCACCTGCAGAACTGCAGAAATCTTTAAAGACTAAAGAGCTGTACATCAAAATGCCACATTCTTGCATATTAATGCACTTTTGTGTGAGTAAATGCATTTCCCTTTAGTACTGTATGTTTGACTTGAAAACATAATACATAATTAGCTTAATAAGCATTTTTTTATATGAAGAACTGTCATACCACACTGTCATTAATTGTGAGGTAAAATGGATGGAAGGAAGTGAAAGCAATTAACTTAAAAGCCTTTGGGCTCAGACTCACACTTGGATTTGGAATAGCTCATTGTCGTGACCTCGAAGTAATCACCGATATTTGCGATAGCTGTGATGTGTCAGCACAGACATATCAAAGATTTATGATGGCATATCTGTGCCTGATAGTAAGCGTAAATCCTTTTGCACTGCAGCAGCAGTCTGAATGTGTGAAAAGCTTTTACAAAAAGATCCAATTAGCTTATGACAAGACACTCTGTTTGACATTTCAACATGTAATCTGACACAGCATTTGAAGTGCACATTCTAAAACAACCTCCAGCTTCACCTACGGGCTATGTGCTGAAATATCTCCATTCTCTCAAAAACAAATATTCTTCTTTTCAGCTGAGAAAAGTCACCTCAGTGCAAATGGATCAGCTGTCATTGGGCTAGATCAGTACTGTTAGTGCAAAAAGACTGAATAAATCTTTTGAGCTTGCTGCCTTGTGTTTGCACTCTTCCTCTAGTGCGGGCTGATGTGTGCCACAGGCCAATCTCTTTATTCTGCTACTTTGCTGATTGCCTGTGCACTTCTTTAAGAAGCACTATTCTCCACGGCCCATTTATCAACCCCACTCCAGTATAGATCCACTGCAGGGAACCCTAAAGGCCCTCTTTCCACAATGTTTCACACTGATGTGCTACAAAAGCACCTGTCTCTTTGCTTGCATCTAGTTTTGCAAATGCAACATGATTTAATTTAACGCCTAAAAGGGGCGTATGTGTTTTAAATAATGATAAAAAAAATCTGTCTTAACGGAGGGTGACTTCAAAATTGACTCGGAGTGAAGAAGGATATGACAGTTATTGATTTCTTTGGTCCTCTTTAGACAAGTGTGGGCAAAATGATGAGTCAGACAATCACATATTGAGAAACTTTTTCCATATTCTTTGTAAAACCTTTGATTAGGGCTGATGCAATCATTGTGGGGAATTGTATTACTTTAAAATGTGTTATGTGAAATGAAAGCTTTAATGTTAAATTTATGCTAAAATATATGAACGTGTAATACTACCTGTAACTACTGTATGTTTCCGCTCACTACCACATACTCCAAAAAAAAAGAAAGAAAGAAAAGTACAAAAAGAAAAAAGAAATACAATAGCAAAAGTTTTAACATCAATATAACAGCAGCAAAATCACACTGATGGACTTTTACTGGACTTCTTTTTCCAAACGTCTATCCTGAGAGCAGCAAACCCGTCACATTTTCCCAATCCATTGGTGATCACTTAGACACAATGTAAAGATATGTCTTGTATGCATATTTACAAACAGTGCATCTTTCCATTGAGGTTGATCTACAGAATGGCGCTGCAATGACTTTACGGTGCCTAATTGTAAAATAAACACATTATTTCTATTTTCTTTCTGTACAAAAAATACTCTCGTAGCTTCGTAATATTACGGTTAAACCACTGATGGCAGATGGAGCATTCAGACGACATCTTTCAAACTATTCTGCACGTTTACAGATGTAATTGTTTGGCGGTCAATGGGAAAGTCACCAGCCTCCCGATTTTCATCCAAAATATCTTAAATTGTGTTCCAGGGATGAACGAAGCTTTTACGGATTTGGAAAAAAGGGGGTAAGTAATTAAAGACAACATTTTCTTTTTGGGGTTGAGTAACCCTTTAATGTACTAAAACACTGGAGGACTAAAGTCAGTACACAAATTCAGTACATAAAACAGTACAGTACATTGAACCTGTGTTTTAGCGCCAATCAGTGAACATTTCTTGTGAAAACTGCAGTGGTATGTACTTATTGGTACATATTTCACATCTTGCTAAAAAGTGTCCCCAAGTACGTTTATGCCACGAGGCCAGGTAACATTAATAAAGCATACAGACAAGAAGGATAGCACAGAATATGAATGTAACCCACTAAATTGCATGTTAAGCAATTTATCCCCCATAGAAAGAAAAACTTTAATTAATGAACTATGACACTGGTATAAAAAGGCTGAATTTGGTATGCAGTTTATTAATAAATTCTACTAGGAAAGCAGATAAGCCAAGAGGAATATGAACAGAAAGCATTAAATTGTATGTTAAGCATTTTTATTCCATAAAGAAAATGCGGTTTAATGAAAATGGTGATAAAAACACAAAATATGCTATAGAAATGATTTTAAACATATTCTGTGTACATGCAAGCAATTCAGCCAAGAATATGAGCTGAATTGAATGATACAATTTTTTCTACCCCACAGAAAACCACGCTTAACGTGGCTCACTATAAGACAGCGATATAAAAAGCCCAAATCTTGTATTTTATATATATATACAGTATATATGTATAGTCAAGCAACGTGGTAATAAAGCATGTTAAGCCATGTTGATAATGTTTTTCTACAGGGAAAAAAAAACAACAACAAATGTGACACTTTGCACGTTCCATTTATATTTTAGATTTGTCTGCTTTACTGTGTGTAAAAATATTTAATTAATAGAATGTGAACCAGATTTGATATTTTTATATACCGTCTTCGTACATTAGCCTATGTTAAGCGTTTTCTATAACTATTTTTAAATAGGAGAAAAAGTGATCAAGGCTATTCTGCTTTATTAAAAGTAAGGTTATTAATATTAAAATTGTTATAATATAAATCCTATTTATAAATACTGAATTTGGGCCTCCAATGTCACTGTTTTAGTATATTGTTTTGGTAAATTGTTTAGTGCATGTTGAATTACATTAAGCGTTTTAGAATGTTCCAAACCGTGACTTGAACAATAAGCACTGATTGTATTTCTTTATACTTGAGTCCAAGTTAAAATGAAAACTCTATGAACAGCTACACTGTGAATATACAGAGGTCTATTAACCACTGCAAGTTGTAAAGAAAACAGGATATGTTTGTCCAAATTCAATTGTTTTTGTTGTTGTTGTTTTTTTCAAGAGAATGTAAAAATCCTTACAAGAAAACGGGAAAAAAGTTTTGCGAAGGAACACATTTTTTTTTAAATGTATATATTTATTTATTTTTTTTTCCCACCACCATGTCATTTTAGGGGCTCTGTAAAAACCAGTAACAATTCCACATTTACAGCTACCCACTTTAAATGCAACAGTGAACTTCACCTACTTAACTGTAGGGGGCTTCAAAGTTGCAAAAATGCACAAAACTACATATTTGTGCTTTTAAAACTATTTTAATAGGAACAACTGGTAAAAGGAGTAGGTACATTTCTTTTCAAAGATGTGATCTAATGCTTTTCAAGTATCTGGTATTCAGTCATGTCAGTCTTCATCTTTTTTTCCTTTTTTTTTCATTTGATGTAAACAATTACAGATAAGTTACTATATGAAGAAAGAATCAATATCATAATCTGTTACATCAATAAGAAATGCTAAAAACATTATAATAAACCACCAAATAGGAGTCTCAGAGGCAGCGCTGAGATATTGCACCAGTGTGGCAGCAGTTTAGATGTCAATTATAAGAGGTGGGACTCTGAGGAAGACTGGATCGTTATTTAGACGTAGTTCATTAATTTTATGGCGACCTGAGCGAGTGAGTGACTCACCCTCAATCTATCTGATTTCATCACTCACCAGATATCACACAACAATCTGTGGGAATTCCCAGCATGCAGTGCAAACAGGCGAGTAAAATTTAAGTTAATGAAAGTCTTTGGTGAAATAAGCTCAGAAACAGGAGAGGTAAGCAGAGGGGGCGGTATTATTGGTTTGGGGGACTGTCATAATGACTGTCAAAGAGGCTCGATATGATAAAGTCAGTCTGTCATCAAAACACAATTCAAATGCAAATACTGCCTGTTCGAAAATGGTTTGCTAAGTGATAGTCAGAAACTGTTTCCTTAAGGTTTAACGATTTTTTTTTTTTTTTTCTGAAATGCTTTTTGATAATTAATAAAACGCATGCTATATTTTGACTGGTCTGTATATGATGGAAAAGTCAACAAAGAGAACTTTAAATGGAAATCAGTGGGGAAGATGTTTCTGTGTATTGGGGAAAAAAACAAAACTAAAAGCAGTTCATCATACAGTACAATAAGTATGGGAGCTTGTTTCCACCACTTCATTTATAAAGGGAGAAGGGGGTGTTGTGAGATGTGTCAATATACCCTTTGTGTGTACTGTATGTTTGTTTGTTGGTTGTTATTCTGTAGCCAAAAAAAGTCAATTGTTAGGTATAAAATTCAGAATTCAAACATAAAGTCAGAACTGCAAGACATAAACTTACAAATCATACACTTAAAAACCTATGGCAGAAAATACAGAAGCCTGTATCCATCACAATTCTGAGTTTAAAAAGAATTAGAATTGCATGATATAAACTTTAAATTCTTGAGTTATAAAGTCAGAATTGCAAATTTATATCTCACAATTGTGTGATATAAAGCGCAATTCTGACCTTTTCTCAGAATTGTGAAATATAAACTCACAACTGCCAATTTTAAGGAAAAAAAAACCTGATGTGTTCTTGGAATTGCAACTTTATATCTCGCAACTGTGAGTTAATATCTTGCAATTCTGAGAAAAAAAAAAGTAAGATGAAAAGTCGCAATTACCTTTTTTTAATTCAATGGTGGAAACAAGCTTCCATAAGAAACACACTGTCTTCAACACACCATAATGTTAATGTTAATAATATATATATTCATGTGTTAGGTGCAATGCATGCAATCAATCAGTATCTTAGTTCTTATACATTTAAAATATTTGCATTTATTAATTTAGCAGTTACTGTGTAGATAGATCTGTAGTAGGCAGTAGTAGATGTGTAGATAGATAGATAATGCAGTCCACTGCATTAATGATCACTAGTCATGTCATTTTAATTAGAAGCATAAAACAGACAGGTCATGCTCTCACGGCCAATATCATTCACAAGTATTTTATAAATATTTTGAGCTAATATCAGTTGGATCATATCTAAAGATGTCCCGCATGCAGCCATGATGTCCAGAATATTTTGTTATCCAATCACTCATCTTTATTGGGAGGTATAGTCAGAAATACTGAAGTGTAAACGCTGATGTATCTTGGCACATTTACACTTACATTCCTGGCTTTTGCAGACTCATGATTTAGATACATTTTGTTGTGTGTTTTTTCCTGAGAATTGAACTTACAGTCTTGGCAATGCTAGTGCCTTGCTCTATTTGCATCTTTAGGAGTGATCACAAGTGGTCATTGGAGATGCATTTGTACTGTAAATACGAGATGTAATACATGAGCTCAACTTGTGTGACTCTGGGGGATCCACCAGGTAAGAATGTGCTGTTAATTCACTGACATTTAATTCTAAAATAATACAAGTAGCACTCAAGCTAAGGATATTGCCCACACGTCATTCTCTGACAGGGTCAAAAATGTGCACGGCTGATCGCTCGCTTTAACAAGATCCCGCTTGACAGATGTGACTACAAACATCTTAAATGGATTTTAACTCAGAGATTAAATGATATAAAGCTGTGTGAAGAGACCATTCTCAGTCCTATCAGGGCTAATGCCTAAACCAGAACACTATTACGCTTGATCCTCAAGCTGGTTTAAAAAAACAAAAAAAAAAACAGTCTACAGACATTTAATACAGGGTATCTTTCTGTCAAGCTATTAGATAAAAAATGTCTAGGCTGTTTCAAACCTGATAAGGCTGTGTCTTATTTTTTTTTTTTTTTATGGAAAGCTGTATACCTGCCTCCGAGCTCTTTCGTGTTGCAATTTCAGAGAATCAGAGACCTTATATTCACTTTGATGGTGTCAGTCAGAATAAATCATATGCATTTGTTTATGTGAGTGGTAGATGCAATGGACATTTTATGCCGTAATATATCAGCTATTTCTGTTTGCACTAAGTGCTGCATTTGAAAGCTTTCATTTAAAGGCTTTGTTGTTACAGGTTTTACTCCAGTTATTATTTCTCATGGCAGGTTTATGAGTCACTTTCTAAACACATACATTAATTAACAATCTGGCAGCATAAATGAATGAATGAACGAAGGTCTTTTTAAGTTTCTATTCATCAAAGAATCCTTAAAAAATCATGGTTTTAACAAAAAAATATTCTAAATTCAGCATATAAGATTTCCGAAGGATCAAGTAACACTATATAAATAAATTACATTTGAATTATACTAAAACAAAAAATACTTTTTAAAATTGGAACAATATTTCACAATATCACAAATTTTACTGTAATTTTTCTTTCATCAAATAAATGCAGCATTAGTAAGCAGAAGAAACAATTTACTGTAATATCAATAAATCTTAATTATTTTTGAGCTGTGTAAATTAACTTTATAAGGTAATATTTATTAATTTATTTTAGTTATATGATATGGAAAAAATGATGTATAAAATACTAAAGGCTGTTTAATATCTGCTTAGTGCTTCACATAATATTTGTAATTCAATCTCAGTTTGGAGAATTTTAATGTGAAATATGGTTCTTATGAATTTCATTGCTTAATAGGAACATCACATGATTCATTTGATTATTTTAAATTCATATGGAATTATGTTCATGTCTCGCATTCTCATGTTGCAATGATAATTTACACCACTGATATCAGTTTAATTTTGTCCAAATGCTACATATAAATGGAAAAAGTAAAGCCTTCTGTTCTGTAACATTGCAGTCGATCTCTCAGTCACAAACAATTCACACCTCACACTGTGACAGCCGGGATGTTTATCACAATTCCGCACAGCTCCGACCTCCGTCCTTCAGAGAAGCCCTCTACTGCCATGCACTTCGTGTCAGTTACCGACTGCTATGTCTGTTTCAACAGCCCTGGGGACACTCTTTTATTGGCAGCTGTCCCATAGGTCTGCCTAGTAGAATGACATCCAGCGTCTCTTTAATCAGAGCTGCTTACAAGTATCTCACACAAGGGCTCTGTTCCAAAACCTCAGTAAGCTGCCCTGCTGTCATCTGCTTCCTTCCACAGCAACATCTTCACTAGACTAGAACCTCATCACGGTTTTAGCTAATTCGAATGCATTTTAATTTCCAACACAGTTCTTTGATTTTAAATGAATTTGAATTGAGGGAAGTAAAACTGCACTTTGTATTTGAATTTAAGGATGTGCACATTTATTAGCGGGCAAAATGTGATATTTCATTTATTTACCAAATTTCATTCTGTTTTTCATATTTTGCTTCCACAAATTGAAATATATTTCATGAAGCTTGGATGTGACATTATAATACAAATAAACAAATGCAATAAATAAAAATAGACTTTAACTGACTAAAAATGACTTTAACGGTAAAATGATTTTAACCTGTTAAATGGATAATGCTAAATTCCTGTGAAATTTACTGGGAAAAAACGTAAAACTGAATCCCCTGAATTGCATTTCAAATTTTGTTTGAATTTGATGTTTTTTCTTTGACATAACTATGTTTCTTCCAGTTTATTAGGGTTGTATGTTACATGTAATGGTGTTAAATTAATGTTTATTGCATATTTCAGTTTAATGAGTCTCACCATGATGGTGTTTAATGTTTGTATGAATGACACTGAGGACCTTGTATATATGTTCATATTTTAAAGCTGCTTGTGATGGGCTTTGGTTCATCATGTGACTTTCTCAGCACCACCTGGATTTGGTGCTTATCAGTGTATTTCAAATGTACAAAACTATGGAAGCCCGTTTCCGCCTCTGAATAAAAAACAAATAAAAAAGTTTATTGCAACTTTTTATCTCACAGTTCTGACTTTTTTTCTTAGAATTGCGAGATATAAAGTCGCAATTGTGAGTTATAAAGTCAGAATTGTGTGATACAAACTCACTGCCTTTTTTCTCACAATTCTGACTTTATAACTCACAATTGTGTGATATAAAGTCACAATTATAACTTTTTTTCTCAGAATTCTGAGATATAAACTGGCAATTGCGAGTTACAAAGTCCAATTTTGAGCAGAAAAAAGACTATGTTCTCAGAACTGCGAGTTTATATCTCACAATATTCTGACTTTATAACTCACAATTCTGACTTTATTTCTTGCAATTCTGACTTTATAACTTGCAATTGCGAGTTTATATCTCACAATTCTGAGAAAATAAGTCAGAATTGCAAGTTTGTATCACGCAAAAAAAAGTTCTGATAAACCTTTTTTTATTCAGTGGCGGAAACGGGCTTCCATACAAAAAAGATTTCAGTATTTTAATAGGTTGATATATTAACATTATATCAGTTAATTAAATGACAGCATTTAACTGTAAATTTAACTTAAAACCATAAAACCATAAAACCTAAAATGTTGTTACTGCTTTTTTTTACCATTTCAGTTTCCATTTTATTGGTACCTTAAATGTACATATTAGTACTTAAAATGTGCATATTTGAACCTAATAGCTAAAAAAAGTGTGCTTTTTGAAATGGTACTTGGTTTATCAGTTTATTTTTTATATCAGCTATGCATTCTGTTAGTTTCTCAATTTGGTGTGTTTCACCTGGCTGAGAAGAAATATAGAGCT
>JAUMHE010000059.1:1592776-1604093 GCA_032359235.1 Enteromius mattozi | reverse complement strand
AAAAGGGAGATTTGAGATAGGTCTATAATTAGCTAAATCTTTGGGGTCAAGTTGCGGTTTTTTAACGAGAGGCTTAAAAACAGCCAGTGTGAAGACTTTGGGGACATATCCTAATGACAATGAGGAGTTAATAATAGACAAAAGAGGGTCTATGACTTCTGGAAGCAGCTCAATCATACATGTTGTTGGCTTAGATGACGTAACAAGTTTATACAATTCTTCCTCTCCTATGGTAGAGAACGAGTGGAATTTTTCCTCAGGGGATCTACATTGCACCTGACTGGATACTGATGGGATCATGCCTTGCCAGCCACGGGCGACCTAGAACCACGTCGATGGTGGAGCCCGCTAGAACCATCAACGAAATCTCCTCCTTGTGAGTCTCCCTCCTTCTCCTCCATTGCCCAATCTGTAATTGCATGGGACCAGCCTTCCGTTGGAGGGGACGATGGATTGGACTTGATAAATTATCTCTGTGGGCGAGGTTTTGAGCCCGAGTTGATAAGCACAGTCCCATTGATAATGGTTGTTGACGTTCGTTTCGAGTGAGGCGTTTCATGTCCACTTGCATGGGCTCTGGAATAGGTTCTGGAGGACTGAGGATGACCGGCGGGTTGGGAGAGGAAGCTACAGTGCTTGGTGACTGAATGGAATAAGCTTGGACACGGGCGGAGCAGCGAGTTGGCCAGTTGAATGAATTTTTCCAGTCCCATTGAGTCATCATGGGGAGCTAGCATGAGACGGAGATTTGGCTCCAAACCTTGGCAAAAGGTGGTTAGCAGTGAGCATTCGTTCCATCCACTTGCAGCTGCTAGAGTATGGAACTTCAAAGCATATTCTTGTATTGACATCTTATTTTAATGGAGATTATATAATTCATCACCAGCTGATGTTTCGGTGTCAGTACGACTAAATACCTCAGTGAAGTGCTGAACGAACGCTGCATTTGAGCTCACTGCTGGCCCTGCTTGACTCCAAATGGTCTCCGCCCATCGTAAAGCTAGATATAGATATTATGTAAGCAATTTTAGAGTCATCGGTGGGATATACCGTGGGATAGGTTGCATATGCAATCGAGCATTGTAGCAAGAACCCCTTGCACTCTCCCGCCATGCCGGAGTAGGGCGCCGGTCGGACCATGGGACTGATGATGGCGGGAGGTGAAGAAACGTTGTTTACTGCCGGGCTGGGTGCAGGTGGAGTCAGTGACGGTGGTGGTGCGTTCTGTAATGTTCGCCGCAGGATGTCAACCAGCTCCTGGAATGGATCAGGTGCACGCATGCCGAGCTTCTGTCAAGAAGCGGACTGCACACAGGAGGTAAGTTCAAACAAAGTATATTTATTTCTGCAGCAGAGGCATAACAGAATGAAGATGCATTGGATAAAGGGGAGTAGAACAGTGGATGAGCAGTTTGGAGAATAATGACTGAATAGTAACTTAAATGTTTTTCTTGATAGGATCGCTGGAGCGCTGGAGGAACACAGAGACGATGGAGACACAGAGACGAGGAACCACAACCACACACCACAAACTTGAGACGCTGGAGATACAGAGAGGGAATCCAAGGAGCCTGGGGAGAAGACAGAGATCGCAGAGAACACAGGGGATATCACAAGGTAAGTATAGCTTAGAACGGTCTAGCCGAATATGAGTCCACCTGTCAGGAACGAGCTCAGACGGTGACTGTTGTGTGGTGTGTGGTTTTATGTGGTTGGTAATGAGTGTGGTGATGAGATCCAGGTGGTGGTGTCAGGTGATGGTGATTAATATTCAGGGGAGAGTGAGCGCTGTGACTGGGTGAGGGTGGAGCCTGGTGTGGATGTAACAGTAGAGTTTTATATAAAACATTTTTAAGGGCTTAAGGCTATTTATTAGATCTCTACTGCTAAGAATTTGAGGTTAAATAAGCAGACCTTAATAATCAGCAGTTATTTGCTGAATAAAAATAATCTAATGCAAACATATAAGCAAAAAGTGGCTTGAGGTCATCTTCCACACCACTGTATGTTATCCCTAAAACACTATTGTAGTATATTGCTGAATTGTATATAGTTGTTTATAATCAGTGTACTGTATATATTATCATGTTGATGTAGACAGTCTGAATTTAGCATATTAAATTCACTTATTAAACACCTCAGGTCAACAATAAGCCTTTCAGATGGGCATCAGGTGGATTTACAGTACATCATAAACCAGGTTTTTTTTTTTTTTTTGACATCTTTATCTACTATTTTTCTTCTGACTTTACAAAGGAAAGTTCACACTGGAACGGAGATGTTTGACAGCATAGCAGAAGAAGCTGAAGGAGTTCATGTCCCTGAAACTCAATGCTCACCTCTGCGGCGGTGAAAAGAGTTGGAATCAATAGTTAAACTCACTGTCTCTGACTCTTATGAAGAGATCATTATGCATTGGAACATTTGAAGTCTTCTGCAAATGCAAATATGGAGTGAGACTAAATTAAATAAATATGTAATGAAATTATTAAATGTGCCATGAAATGTTTAAATTAATAAAGTATGATGAAATGTAAGCATAAATAATGTGTGATATATATTTATTAAATGCTTCATAAAACCTACAGCAAAGAAGAAGAAACTTTGTTCTATATGGTGGGAAATTGGTTGATTGAAAATAACCTCCTGATCATTTCCACTCAGAATTTTATGTAAAAGGTGCATTAGATATTTTCTCAGGATTCCTTTTTGAACAAAGAAAAGGCATTTTGCAAAGGCAACAAATTCATGATAGAGAACTGGTCAAGAAAACTAAATCTTTGATTTGGAGATTGAAAAAAAAGAAGAAGACCATTTGTAAAATTGAGTTTGAACAGAAATGAGAATTTAAAAGTCAGCGCAGACATTTGAGCTGCAGGTGGAGCATTTAAAATTGGTGAAAAAAGATAAAGTTATCCCGGACGAGTCCCCATTTTTAGGAATATCTCCCATAGTTCGCAACAAAATAAGTGAGTCATGTCAATAAATAAGTGATGCCTATTAAAAAGGGAGGTATGATTAAAAAATAATAATAATAATAACTTTTGCACCCAGTGCTAATTCTATTTTATACCCCTTCCTCTTGTCCCTTGAGTGTCAAGGGTTAGGGGAGAAAATATTCCCCTAAGAATTAGGACACCACTACTATACATTACATGTCACCATACACTGTCCTACAAGAAACATCTATACTGGCATGCTGGAGACCATTAGAGCCATTAATTACTGTACTATATTAATGTGCTGTTTACACGTATTGGAGATTGATAACATAGTTTAAATACTTAATTGCTACAATGCCACCTCTTAAAATGCATACGAATTGCCGTGAGTTTGGGCTGTGATATCTTTCTGTGATATATCTTTCTGTTAGAACTAATGATTTAAATCAGAACCAATCCTTATATTAAGGACTTTCCACATCTCTAACGGAACTGTAACTTTCTAGTAAATCTGAAAATGCTGATCAGCTCTCTCAGGTGTATTTGATGCAGGTCAGTCTTCCAGGGCCAGATTTAAGGAAACCTGCAGTTTATGCTTGCCTTTCCAGTCATGTGGCCAGTGTATAAAAAGGATCAGTTGTGAATTTCAGTTTCAGGTAATGCAAGAGTGGACATTTTATATCCATGAGAATAAGATTTTCTATTTGGTTGCTCATTCTCATGGAAAGGTAGTTAGGCAATCGAGTGCTTCCTTGAATTTTGACCCACAGCGTCAGGTTAAGTAAGAAAGCCATTTGCATAATGTTTAGTTTGTTCCCAAATTATCACTCATTTATTTAAAATGAAACACAGCCCTCCTGGTTAATGTCACTAACCCTGGTGGTTTCTCATTTTATTTTCCTCCTGAAACCCTGTAGGCAAAAGGCGATTTGATTTTGTTCAAATTACGTAATATCATTAAAGTATTACTCATCATCATCATAAATAAATAAGTAAATATTCTCAGTACTTAGATATTTTTGGTTTATTTTATATTTAATTGAATATTGTATTCATGGATGTTTATTTACATATTTATTTAGGTGCACAAACACCTTTCATTACATCTGACTGAAAATAAGATGTTTGAAACATCATATTTTAAGCTACAATGTCTAATTTCTTTTTTACATTGTTATCAAATCAATATTAAACATACTAACCCAAAAATCACTATATTTTCTGTACAAAGCTGCAGTTTTGTCACTTTAACCCTGTTGTAGTTTTAAGCACTGAAATCTGAGGATTTTCTTCAAAAGAGGGATGCAATTATGCTTTCATGAACTGCATTCTCTGGTTTATTATAACTTACAGATAGTAAAAACTGTATAAGACTTGTTTGAATGGAAATATTAGTACCATAACACAATATTATCTTCTTATATACATAAATTCTTTATCATTATGGTTTCAATAAATTAAATGTATACATTAAAACTAAACAAATTAGTACGTTAGTGCGTATTATAGTCCATTTACCACAGTATTTTCTTCTATTAACCTGTAAAAGTGTTCTGGTTGGCCTTATCCTAAATACTGTTTTTTTCACTTCTTAATTTAAAGTAGCAGAGCTTGGCTCTGGCTGAGTTCTGATTCATTTAGAAATAAAATAAAAAACAAGTAAAATCATGGGTCAAGTTAAGGTTTATATGGTTTAATTCCTGAGATAATTGTAATTACGAAAGGTCTCTTGAGAGCGATCTCATTAGCAGAAATGCCTGATAAAACCTGAAGATGTGGCCGTCCCAGGCGCAGGGCATCTTTCATGTGCTTTAACCAATTATGGACTTTAATGTGATTTATGGTGTGGATTAAAGACAATTTTAAAGACACTTTAGAAAAGAGGCATGCAAACTATACAGTCTGCTGCGTAAACACAATAAACCAATACTGCAAAAATGCAATACTGCAACACACAGAATGTGCATCTGTCTATAACCCTTTCCACAGCACTGTACAACATACTATAGACATGGAAAAACATTGATGTCCTTAAAGTAATTAGATTTACTAATTAAATATCAGACAACCCAAGCAGGGTTCCTCTTTTTAATTTGGTTTGATATTTGACCTTACAGTTTCAAATATTTATTAAAGCCAGAGTTCACTGATTATTGGATTGGTTTTATATGGAGTGGAAATTAATTTCTCATAATTTAATATAATTGTAAAATGTATACAGAGTAGACAGAAAATCAGTCTTGGTTACGTAGGTAATCCTCGTTCCCTGAAGGAAGGAACGGAGACATTACACCATTGACTGACGTCATGGGGTCCCTCCTAGGAGACCAATTGACTCTGACTTTTGGAGAAAACGGCAATGGGAATTGGCCGGTGGATTTTGCATGCGAAGCCACTCCCCCGGATATCGGGGTATATAAGATGGTGGCGCGCAAACCACCATTAGCTTCCTGCTGAGGAGCCGATCACAACCGACTCCCCAGCGCAGTCTGGCCTGTGGCAGGAGGGATGTAACGTCTCCGTTCCTTCTTTCAGGGAACGAGGGTTACCTACATAACCGAGACGTTCCCTTTCAGTCAGTCACTATAACGTTACATCATTGACTGACGTCATGAGGTCCCTATGGAAAACACAACAGCCCGAATTGCATCACGTAGGAGGCCCAAATGCTGGCAAGCTGAAGAATGGCATTGTAACGAGATTGTAAAACCTGGCAAATATGTCTGCTAGAGAGGCGCCGTGCGCCAATGCCTCTGAGTCGAGTGGGCTCTCACCCCTAGGAGGCACGGCTCACCTTGGGCCTGATAGGCCGAGGTGATGGCATCAACCACCCAATGGACCAACCTCTGCTTGGAGACAGCATTCCTTTTCTACTGTCCCCCAAAGCAAACAAAGAGCTGATCGGAACTTCTGAAACTCCGAGTGCTATCCACCTAAAGGTGCAAAGAGTGTACGGGACACAACAATTCAAGGGTCGGGTTTGCCTCCTCCACAGGCAAGTGCTTGCAAGTTCACCACCTGATCCCCAAAGGGTGTGGTGGGAACTTTGGGCACATAACCAGGTCTGGGTCTCAGGGAAATGTGAGAGTAAGCTGGACTGAATTCAAGGCACGAATCACTGACCGAAAAGTGTCCCCTAAGGATGACGGAGAGGTCCCAAGAAGGGATTAGGTGTGGTCTGGCTGGGTTCAGCCTTCTCGCCCCTCTAAGAAACCTGACGATCAGGTGGTGTCTCCCTAGAGAAAGCCCATCTACCAGATCATAGTATGCTGCGATGGCAGCCACGTAAACTTTCAAAGTGGAAGGGGACAGCATCCGTTCCAACTTCTCCTGAAGGAAGGAAAGCACCACTCCGACGAGCATCTTTGTGGGTCCTCTCTTTGAGGGAAAAAAACAACCGGCAATGGGAGGACTCCTGGGAGGCAAACAGGTCTACCTGAGCCTCCACGAATCAACTCCAGATCAGCTGGATCATCCGAGGATGGAGTCTCCATTCTCCGGGAAGGGTGAGCTGTCGTGAGAGTGGGCTGAAAAGGTGGTGACACTCCGGGGAAACGCCTATCTGGAGCGAGCCACTGCACCATGCCCATCTCGGGACTCGGCCATGCAGCCAATGCTGAAGCGGTCTCATATGTAACAGGCTGAGCGGTGTACCTGTGGCTGCGGCTGCCATATGCCCCAGGAGCCTCTGAAAAAGTTTTAGAGGGACCGCTGTCTTGTACCGAAAGGCTGCAAGGCATTTCAACATAGACTGTGACCATTCGTGTCTGAGACGAGCAGTCATGTTGACCGAGTCCAGCTCCATGCCGAGAAAAGAGAGCTGCACAGGGGAGAGCTTGCCGAAGAACTGTGTCCCTGTGCTCGCACAACAGATCCCTCGAGTAAACTAGTATTAGCCAGTCGTCGAGATAGTTGAGAACGCGGATACCCTTTGCCCACAAAGTGGTTGGTAAAGGCGCGGGGAGACAGGGCCAGCCCAAAGGGGAGGACCTTGTACTGATACGCCTGTAGCGGTCAACGATGTTCCCATGGTTTGGCAGCCGGGGGGAGAGGACGGAGACAGGCCACTGTGAGCAGCACACACCAACTCTCTCCCGTCCCACGGTGGCGAAGTGGCACCATGAACCTGAAAGTGAGGAAGCGGAGCATCGCTCACAACCTGAACATGGCGAATAGGGCCCAGAGGTTTGGAAAATAGCTCTTTTTGTGAAAGGGTGGGTACCGGAAAGGAAGCGGGAAAAGAAGCTCTCGGCCCTCCCCGAGGCTGGAGGCGCAGATGTTAGGGTCCCCCGAAGAACAATTCTCCTCATCTCTGTGCCCCCTGACGATGGCTAGCTCGACGCCCCTGCTGAGGTGTTACCTCCTTCGGAGCTGCCGGGGGCAGAGCTAATGTTGAAGCAACCTACGGTCAGAACTACCCCCGTGCAGTTCTTTTAGTGCATTGGCCTTGTGGACCAGGGCCGAAGCGGCCTCAGCGAGAGCTGACAACAGCTTACAGGCTTTGGACGGGAGACGCAGGCGGTTTCTCCAGGCCACAGCTGTATGGGGGACCTCCACGTAACCCTGGCCACTCCGCCATCGAGGGTAGTGAGGAGGGAGGAGCTCAATCGCGCCCTAGATGTGTACGGTGCTCTCCTCATGAACCTCCAGAAAGAAAGGCACTGGGGCCGAGCGTGGCTGGAAGTCACCCCTGAAGCCCAGATACCAATCATCCAGCCTCGAGCGCTCGAGGGTCGGTGAATGAGTCACCTCCAGCCCAATGCTCTTAGGGTCGGAGGAGCATGGCCGCCAGCTCCGCTTCAGATTCTTTCTTTTCTCTTCAGCGGAGACAGACGAAAGCCCCTCCTCTGATGCAGTGAGAGACATTTCATCTTCTTCCAGAGCACCAAAGGAGACATTGGGTTTGCCGCGGAACTTTCTGCAAACACGAAAAATGATGGCAAATGTCTTCACTCTCAGGCCATCCAAGATGTAGATGAGTCTGTTTCTTCATCAGATTTGAAGAAATGTACAGTATCATTGCATCATTTGCTCACCAATCAATGCTCAGTGAATGGGTGCCGTCAGAAAGAGAGACCAAACAGCTGTTAAAATAATTATCCACAAGTAATCCACACCACCATAAGTTAATGTTGCATTTTGCTCATAAGGAATTCTATTTTTTTTTTTTGTTTGTTTGTTTGTTTTTCTTTTCAAAATATGAGACTATAATCCAAATTAACGCTTTCTCAATGAAAAAGTCCATCTTTTGTTTTCCTCTCAAACCACAATCCACATACATACTGCAGTTGTTTTGAACTGTTTTGCTTGATCTCTGTATATTTCTCTTCTGATTCAGACAAGATTACTTTTTCACTGTAAAATTTTAATGGTAAAAAACTGTTAAATAGCTAAGGTTAAAAACCTGTTAAATGACTAATGGTAAATTCTGACATTCCTAGAATTCCCTGCATTGCATTTCAAATTTTGTTTGAATTTTATGTTCTTGTCATTTTTTTCCTTTGAAATAACTATGTTTCTTCTTAGTTTTTTTCTTATCAACATTTTATCAGTTAATGAAATTACAGTATTCATCTGTAAATTTAACTTAACCAACATTGGCTTTTAGAAATCGCTTATACCCTGCCTTTAAAAGCATAAAACCTAAAATGTCGTAACTATATTTTTTACGGTCGAATTCCAGCAACCACAGCTGCAGTTTTCTTACCGTAAATGTTACAGTTTTTTTTTTTTTTTCAGTGTGGAGGAAGCTATATGATAGAGGACTCATAAAACACGAAACTCTAAATATGTTAACTGTGGATTACTTGTGGATTATTAAAATGTTTTTATCAGCAGTTTGGACTCATTCTTACGGCACCCATTCACTGCAGAGCATCCACTGCTGAAACAGTCTCTGTTCAAATTAAGAAACAAACTCATCTACTATTTGGATGCCCTGATGGTGATCACATTTTAAGTTTTTTTTTCTTTCCTTTTTTGTAAACCATTCTAACTCTAAGTCATGTCTTATTTAGTCAGAGGCACTGCTGGAAAGACATGGCCAGATTTATTTCAAGAAAAAAAAAAAAGACAAAATATTCCTCCCACACTGACAACAGTTTGCTTTATTGATTCTGTGTCACTGGGGAAGGTTTTCCAACACTTGTCCTACTGCTGTTGTTTCTCTTTGGCTAGCTCATTAGTCACACTGAGGCTCTCTGCAGTCGCTCAGATTGACATCTGGGCACTTTGAAGTCCCTGTACACAGCCAGCGGTTTTATGATAATTAATGTTGCATCTGTGCCACATGGCTGGTTGAATCAGGGGAGATATACTGTACAGTCAACAGGGCCGAGTCCGACCTCCTTGTCCAGGAGCGATTTATTGATATTAAGCAACTGCAAGAGGTTCAGTTTGGCAGACCGATCACCCGTCCCTCTTATGCACTTCTGACCTGTAAAAATGTTATGGCGTGATTATATCTTAATGGAAGTGTTTGTAAACTATGCCCATCTATCTTGCTCGCTTAATTTCTTTTGTATAGTAAAGTATGTTATGTTACAATCTCAATAATCTGCTAATGGAATGGGTTTCAAAGTTTGAAAGAAACCCAAAGCTGTTTTATTAGTATTTGCACAGCTCTTGAGAGACATTTATTACCTCAGAGCTAGCCAAAATAACTCCATACAGTATATATAATTTTCATAGGTTTTAAACGTGTATGTTTCCTTAGCTCTTACCACAAATCTTGCCACACAAGCATTTTTAAATTAGGATGTTTTCGCTTGCATTTGCAAAGCTTTTTGAGGCATAATTGCAGAGTTTCATCTCTGCATTTAGATGGAGAAAAAAGTTGTTGTGCGTCTTAGTTTGACGCTGACAAAACAAAATGCGCAAGCAAACACCCTAATCAATAGAAAGGGCTTTGGCATAATTTACATCATCATAAATCACAGCCTACACCCGATCAGGAAGCCAGACATGTTCATCACGCGTTTGCTGCATCTGTATTGATGCAAAATGACAGTCAAAACAAATTTAAACAAGCTGAGCTGCTGAAGCGAGAATTTAGAGAGTCTGGGCCATTGAGAGTCTTCTATTCAACTATATGAATACAGAAACTTTCATATTTCATCTCACATAACACAAAGATGTGACTTAGAAATATATATAGCACAGTCATCATGAGATATTTTCTTTTGCTGTCTACAAATGATTTAGCAATTTTAGGTTTCCAGTAACCACAGAACAGTTTAGAAATGAGTTTGAAATAATGTTGAAAATAGATTAGTTTATTAATTGCCTTTCTGTCAGTTTTCTTTTTTCTTTTGAATTAGGAACATGAAAAGAAGAGATATCTATTTTAAAGATGAATACAGCTTGAAGCTAGCAGAGATTGAAACTGTGTAAATCAATTAAACAAATATGTCTATAATATTTTTATAATTTATAAAATATTTTTAATTTTATGATTTTTTTTTGCTGTAACAATATGATAATGCTGTAATTGCCATAGTATTAGTCTAGATTAAACTATTGTCAAATCTTATCTGTTTCTTGTCTAATGCATAACAATGTACAAAACAATCATCTTGACTGTATGGTGTTAAACACTACAAAATTACAGCACTATTAATACTTAAGTCCTTTATTGATATCTGCTGGAACAGTGGTAATGAGTCCACAATGTTATGAAAGAGACATGAAATGTGTGCTGGCCTTAAATACCCACTTTGTTACACTGCACTGCTATTGATGATGGTCATCAGGAGTAAAATGTATGGCACTTTTCAAGACATCATGTCGAAGATTCGAAAAATAATTGAATTGATAGAACAGATGGTTGCATGCGTCAGTGGTTTTGCCAGCATATTCAGTATCATCCTGACGAATGAAGGGTATTCCCAAGAACAAACGCTCACTACTGCAGCTTGGTCATTTACATACAAGCAGAAGCTTGAGTTCCTTTTAGCACAAAAAAAAAGCTTTTTTCTTGAGAGTATAGTGTATGTGATCAGCAAAAAAGGTAGAATCCAGAAAAGTAATTTCTCGCAGTAATTCTCTTGGGCAAAGCTGAGCAACAGGTTTCTTGTTGTGGCTGGGCCATGTGTAATCATTTCTTCTACAACAACAGGCCACATCCCATCTTTGTCTGTATCGCACAATATTGTTTCAAAGAGAAAAAAAAAACAAAACAAAACACTTTCTGACATGATGCTTGTAAGGTTTACTCATTACAATAGTAAATGTACATATCCATTTCATATATCCATTTGTCCATTTCTGATTGTACATTTTTATACATATGTCAATCATTGATATAGTAAATAACAACCTGTAAATAATGTTCATATCTATTGCATATTCATGATTACTATAGCAACCTGTACATT
>JAUMHE010000059.1:1572997-1586086 GCA_032359235.1 Enteromius mattozi | reverse complement strand
TCGCTGTACAAGCATTTAATTCTGAATGTCCACGTACTCAAATTGAAAGGTATCTGTGTGTTTGTAACAAGAAGCATACATTAAATTTAAGTAGCGCATGGATAACTGTGTGTGCATCTATTAATCATTTTGAGTCTAAAATCATTCCATACACCAAGCACTCTTGATTGGACCCGTACGCAGGCCAGTATAATTGATAAGGTAGAGGAGCTCATCCAGACTTACAAATTCTTTTGTACTGCCACAATCTCTACTTGGCTTACTTGTAAAACACAGTCTCTCTGTTTGTTTACAATGCAAAAACACTCTGCTGTCAGGTGTCTGAGGAAAACTATCCATCAAAGGTGGCTGCTGGCGGTCGGACTCTTGTAATGAGCTGTCTTCCTAAACAGCAATAGTTCAGGACAGATAATTTACAGCAAAGCACACCTCTTTCCTCAGCAGTATAAGCCCAATATGCTGTTGGCACAAATGGACCCCGGCTACTTGAAAGCTGAAGTCTTTGAATATATGAATTTCTATTTATACAGTTCTAGAACAATTTTCATGTACAAGATGTACAAACGAATCATTTGAGGTTTATAAAAATCATATTTTATTATCATTATTATTATTATTATTTATTTTTATTAGGCTACATTTCTAATTACATGATAAACACAGTAAATCTATTTACAAAAGTAATATGTATTATAATATTAAATATTTATTATATTATAATAATATTGTAATAATGCAGTTTTACTATATTTATTACAACCAGTTGTCAGAGTTTCTAAAGTTTTACTAAAAATAAATAAATAATAATAAATCTGATGATGCATAAAAAACTACAAGCATACATATTTTATACACAAATATGAATTTGAATAATATCACAGATAAAGTGTCACATTTATGAACTGTTAATACTGTGGCACAGAAATGATGTACAGTAATAAGTACAATATTGTACCTAGCTATCAAACCAAATTATATAAAGGCTAAAGGAGTTTCTCTGCCTGTTACTTTTTTCACTTCCATCTTTTTCAAGTTTCTTTGTGTTATCAGTTATTTTCAAAGGGGCTCTGACTGTCGATGGCTTACAGTTATTATCAAAGCATTGAGTCCTCACTAAAAAGAGACAGTGCTGGCCTAGATTCAGATACTTAAATAGTTCATAGAAGAAGAATACCACAGTCCCAGCACATTCAAGGACTCTGTGCATGTGCAATTTTGCAAAAATACACATACTGTTATCTTTTTTCAATGCATAGTTTGCTTATAGAATGTTGTTCCTATTATTTACACCTAATCATTTTGGCCCTAACAAGTATTTGGATATTTAAACCACTATTAAAATATTAAAGGATTACTAATGTTGTACAACCCCTGGTCAATTGTGCAACAGTACCTCAGCATCAGACATTCTTTAATGTCATTGTGACATCAGTTCTTAAGAACCGTTTTGATACAAGCAGCAATTTACACTCATACTCCACTTGAAAAATGTTTTGTCCTCTGTAGAATGCTTGTGGCAAACACTTAAAAGCACTGATAGCATATTTAACATGAGGACTAAATTGCCATTGCTCAAAAGGGAAACAGCAGGTGGTTTTACTATTATACCACCCACAGTCATGACACAAAGAGGGAATATACCCAGATTTAATGTGATGTTTATATGTATAAAACATATACAAATGTGTGGATGCAGTGGCTCTTTCATAAACACAAAACAAAATATTATTCACAGAGGAGCAATCATGACCCATGTCAAAACATGAAGGTGGAAAAACATATAAATTAGCATGCAAATAGATGGCATTGCTTATTGAAAAAATAAATGTCATTCACTTGCCATTTATTTGTAAGCTTGCAATGTTTCTTCATATGTGGTATGATATAGAATCTGTCATAACAATGTTTGTATTTTTACCAAAAGGAAGTGACTTTTGATTTGAAAGCATTGTCCAAGTGACATGTCATAGTGCAAGGATTCATTCAGGTCTAGTGTGGCTTCAAAGTTCACCTTTTATTTTTAGAGCTCTCATAATTATATTTGGAGCAAAGTACTTGCGTGATATGCTCATTAATTTAATTAAAGGCAATTGAATCACATTTGTCAATATTTGCTGAGAAATTCCACCAAACAAAGCTTCAGACACATCACGCTATTGCAGCAGACAAACCCAGCATTGATTACTTTTTACAAAAAGTATTACCAATCATTACCTATCATCTCGTCAGCCAATCCGATTCCAACCTATCCACTATAAATAAGCCAGTTTCCTTCCCTTCTGTATCTCATTACAAGCATTACGTGATCTCGCTCTGCCAGTCAAGCTGTCTAAACTCTGAATACTCGTCTGAGCTTGATCATGAGAACACAGCTCCTCTCCCAGCCCCAGCAGCCTTCAAGCCGCCACCCCGCCGGAATTCCCACGGGATCCCGTGGGATCCATTCGAGGCCGCAAGCCGCGCGCTCTCCGATCTCTCTCTCCACTCTTCTTCCAACAGAGCAAACTTCCAACGACAGAACCCACGCTACTCACCTTTTGCCGGCTTTCCCCTTCATTTTCCTCCGCCCAGACGCGGAACAAAGCCCAGTGTTGCCAACCTCTTCAATCGAAGCAGCAAGCCAGCTCGTACATGCTAGACATCGCCGATGAAGTCATACGTAATCCGTATAGTCTCTACGCAAATGCGGCAAATTATTTTACTTCTCCATGGTCACTCAGTGTATTTAATGCACTCAATTCTCAACATAATGTTTCATTGATAAAAGTATTTATCGACTCCCTTTAATATTAATAATCTGTCCACTGAATTATCATTATTTCCTGTCCCTAATTTTACCTATCTATTATCATTTCTGACACACGGATTCCACCCCGGATATTGCAGACTCCCCTCCCATTCTTTTATCTGCCCCAATCATCAATCGGCCGTCACCGATCCTGACTCTGTGGAACTTCTAATCAAAAGAATTGGAAGCCAAATTCATGATCGGCCCCTTCCCCTCCCCCTCCCCTCCCCTCCCTTCAGCATCTTTCGGATCAGCTTGATCGGCATTGCTACCTGAAAGTTTTCAGAAACTGCCAACTTCCAACGCCCTCCCTTCCTCCCAGCCTCCGCTTCCCACCTCTGTAGAGGCTTTCTTGCTCTCTTTCTATCCCACCTCCTCTGAGGCCTAGCCTGCACAGAGGTTTCCCTTTCCACCTCCGTTGAGGCTTTCCTGCTCTCCTCTTTTCTTTCCCACCTCCCCTGAGGCCCAGCCTGCACAGAGGTGCTCCTATCCACCTCTGTAGAGGCTTTCCTGCTCTCCTTTTCTATCCTGCCTCCTCCGAGGCCCAGCCTGCACAGAGGTGCTCTTATCCACCTCCGTAGAGGCTTTCCTGCTCTCCTTTTCTATCCTGCCTCCTCCGAGGCCCAGCCTGCACAGAGGTGCTCCTATTCCACCTCTGTAGAGGCTTCCTGCTCCCCCGGCCTCCGCAGAGGCTCCCACCCAATCGCACCTCCGCAGAGGTCTTTTCTCCATTCTGTTCCGCCTCCCCAGAGGCTCAGTCTGCACAGTCTGGTTTCTCTTCCTCCACAGAGGCTCCCACCCTATTCCCCGCCTCCTCAGAGACCCTCCTCTTTCCTATCCCGCCTCCGCAGAAGCTTACAGCTTGCGCCGAGGTTCCCCCTCTATCCGCCTCCACAGAGGCTCACAGCCTGCACCGAGGTTCCTCCTCTATCCGCCTCTGCAGAGGCTCACAGCCTGCGCCGAAGTTCCTCTATCCGCCTCCGCAGAGGCTCACAGTCTGAGCCGAGGTTCCTCCTCTATCCACCTCCGCTGAGGTTTTTTCATATATATACTGTGAACTGGACCTTAAAATAAAGTGTGACCCCAAAAGGCCTTTTGCTTCACAACTGGTCTGGGAATATGAGGGAAATGACCAAAAGAAAAAGAAAAATTAAAATTAAAAAGTTGGGACTGTAAGCAGAAAGCTCCCCCAGTGTGTATGAGTCTCTGGAGCTGCACATCCAGAACACTCATATGCGGCTGTGTGCCTCTCTCACGCTTAGATTTATCTTTATTTGATTTATTCTGAACTCACCTGAAATCATAATGCATAAAGCACACGCTTTTGTTGTTACTGAGAGTGTACTCAAAATAAAGTAGACACCTAACAGATTCGAATGGTGTATAACACTTACTTGTGTGACCAAAGTCAACACAGTATTTTTAGTGTCTTTTGCACTGATAAGAAAAAAAAAAAAGACGCTGATCATGCCGCCATGACCGTCAACCTCAGAGAGTTAAGTAGATCATGTGAAGACTCATTTTACCTCAAATTCTCATCCGGGATATAGAACAGAGTGGCTCATGGATAAATGGTGCAGCAGGCATATCATATAAGACCTTTTTATTTCTGTCTATCACTCCCTTAGCAAATTATACTGACATGACCTAACAAACTAAATGTTTTGCTCTGAGCATGCAGACCCTCAGACTAAGATCAGATTGGTAAGTTTATGACCATAAGTTCTGTGTATACAGCTGATGAGAGAATCAGTGTGACATTTGGGTCTCCAATGATCTAATACAACCAGAATTAATGTTTAATTAGAATTAAATGTTTGTATGTTTGTTTGTTAGTTTTTTTGTTTTGTTTTTTTATCTTAGGAAATATTCTGAGAATTTTACTTTGAAAGTTTTACATTTTAAAAATAAGTTGCCAGAAGTTTATTTAATTTATTTATTCTTTTATTTAGTTGATTAATGAATGGCTACACACAGATTCTCTCTTATTCAAAATTCTCTCTAAAAAGGTAAATGTAGTGGAGTAAAAAATACTATATTTGTCTGTCAAATGTAGTGAAGTTAAAGTCATAAATTCCCGAAAAAATAATACTCAAGTGAAGTACATATACGTAAAAAGTGATTTTGGTTTCCGTTATCATTGCTGTTCACCGATTCAAACTGACGTTTTTCATTTCTTCAGACTTCAAACTTAATGTTTTACATAATATCTGAGCAAAAAACTAATAAAATTAGCAGATGTGCTTAAAATAGCTGATGGGTGACTCACCATGTGTTTATGGTAAATTAACTCCAAATTTATTTTTGTTGTCCAGCTGCCAGACAATTGCAGAATGATTAATATGATGCCACAGAAATAATCTTATCAGAGTCTTTTTTTCTTTTCTTTTTTTTACTAGGCCATCTGCATAACATGACCACACTCTTGTTTAGCAGACTAAATCCACATAATTAACACTATAATAAATACAATTTTATTTTCTATATAACAATAATAAGACCAGAATCAAATTTTATTAAACTAGTCAAATTAGTAGTTTACCTAATATAAAAAGTTTATTTACTTATTCATGTCATACCAGACACATATGATGTTATTTAAAGAATCCTTATGCAGCTCTTGTACATAAAGATTGCTAAAAATGTCAATATAAATGTGTTTGTTTACAGAACAAAATAATTATTTCGGGTGAGCTATTATGAGAACATAGCAATATAGCATATTTTGTCAAATTGGAACATCAGTCTCTTAACAAAGTCCAGCATTCACCTTTGACTGGCTGTCTTCCCAATATAGGTTTCACATCGTTAGACAGTATTTTAATGAGTGCTTTTACTAAAAAGGATCTTGAGCAACAGAATGTTCAAACAGTCCCCAAAGAAAAAAACTGCCTTTTTTTCAGGCGAAGTTCCTTAGGTTGACTTTTATTACCAGAATGTCTGATTTATTGAGACAAATTGCTGTAGTTTTTAAACATTTATTTTCAATGAAAAGACTGAAATAAAACATTCAGCATACAGCTTTAATTAGGTGATTTAACAAAATGTAAGACCCTTTAGACCACCCTACTGCATTTTAACATACAAAGGAGTTCTTATTTTGTGAAAAAAAATCACGTCCAGGGAAAAATACTGTATTCTGATTTGGTTACATGTCATTGATTTGAAGTGACTTCAGGTAACAGGTTTACTTGTTTGTTTGTCCTTTCATATATATATATAAATAATAATAATTATTATTATTATTATTATTATTTTAAGTCATACTGTACATTGCCCTCCAAAATTTGAAAATGCCCTAGAAAAGTTTTAATTTGTCATAATCTTGCACTGATACGGGACAACACAAACTGTGAAAACATATTTTTTTAAATAAACAGTTTATATAGAAAATACTTACATTTAATTTACAGCTATTACAGCTCTCAGTTTATTCAAACATTGACTTGATATATTACTCCAAGCCTCCTGAAGTATTGCCCAAAGATGATTCACACTGGTTGGACACTTCTGATGGACATCACGTTCCAGTTCCTCCCATAGTTGCTCAATTGGGTTAAGGTCGGGTATATATTGCCATTATAATGTAATCAAATTGAAAATTATTATTGCTGGTCTTCAATGATAATGTCAAGTTACTTTAATGTATTTGCACCAAAAAACCACAAGGATTTATGCTGATTTCATCCAAAACCACACTTTGCCAGGGGTGTTTCCAAACTTTTGGAGGGCAGTGCATATATGACTTAAAACTGTTACGTAGTCTGTCTGTTTTAGTTTCGTTTTTATGTCTCCTTGTTTTGGTTTCGTTTTGGTTCCCACGTGTTTATTCCTTTTTTGGTATTTCCTGTCATTTATGTGATTGTTTTGCCCCAGTCGTTTTGTCACAGGTGTTTTGACTTCTCCTTGTGTTTGGTTTTGTATTTAGCTCTGTCTTCCCCAGCCTAATGTGTCGGTCAATACTTGTTACTTGTGAATTGTTCGTATTCAGTGTTAGTCTCCACGTTTATGTTTTTGATTAAAAGACTCTTTATTTTGATATCATCGTCTCCTGCAATCTCCATTCTCCGCACAGCACCACATCTATAACAAAAGCAAAGACTGTATTTATTTATCTTTTTGTTAAACTCAAAAACTTTCAAACCTTACATTTTGAAATTTTAAACTGTGTTGTACTGTCTGACACTAATCAAATCAGAGCGCTACAGAATCTGTAAATTCTTTTAAAGTTTACTGAAGATTTTACTTTAAATGATAAAGTCAATAGCTCCATTAGAAAAAGAGTGGCTTTAACGGTTGAGAATTTACAGTTTAAAGAAAATCAATGTGACCGTGAACTTTACAGGAACTGTAATAATTGTTTGTCAGATTCTAAGAAAATCACTTGTGTAAACTGTTTAATCAAACATTAAGAGCAAAGGATACAGCATTACAGACCTGATAGTTTGTGTGTGCACTGTATAGGTACTTTATCTAAAGGGTGAAAAATATATAAAGGATAGAATGGTTCTTCCTGTCTCACTGAATTGGAAAAGGTGTTGGTGAAAAAAGGCTCCAGATGAGTTTCTCTAAGCTAAAATAGATTTATAACACTAAATGGTTCCATTGATCTTTCACCAGAGACTCTCTCTCTCTCTCTCTCTCTCTCTGGGGGCATACACTTTTGAACTGGAGATGACTAAATTGCACAGTGTAATTTGTCATAAATAATTTAACTTTTCCTTGGACCACAACTGGAACATTGTATAGCATATTTTATGGGGTCTGTATATTACATGTCCCACATATACTATCACCAAATTATTAGGAATGTAGCATTTTATTGTCGTTATTATTATTTTTATCCATACTGTTGTTAATTTTGCTAGCACATTCACACTTGTTATGAAATATTTGGAAGCCATTTGTATTCAGTTTTCTTTTAAACAATCTTGCAATGTGACTATCATTACTGTTTTCCCTTCCCTTTGTGAAGGCATTGTTTTTGAAGTTTGGAACACAATATTGTTGATGCTACACCTAACATAATAACCAACTTCCATTAAGCCAGTTAAAAAGTTTATCGGTTATATGAAATATTAGAAGAATGTCTAAACAAGACATACAATAGCAGGAAGAATTTAACTGAAAGCATTCTCAAAGGCAGTTGCTTGGTTGGCACATTCAGCCCTAGACATGCTATTATTAAATATTTAAATCAATGTCTGACATACCTTACAACAGAATTGAACATCCAGTGATGCAAATTATTTGACGTCTTTTAGTTCACAGTTTTAAACTGAAAATATATCATTCATGCAATTGATATTTAACAAATATTGCATTTGTCAACTGTCATAGGGTATAATATAACATGAGCAACTAAAGCCGTTTAAATTGCAATTGAAGTCGAGAGTATGCTGAAGAGAGAAAAATTAAAATCCTTAAAAGGGTTCTTTGATACTGAAGATGTTATATGTACGATGTTTGCTGTCATTCCCCATGTGCTCTTTGTTTTCTTCTCTGTGACCTAGTTTTCAGTTAATCAGTGATTCGTGTCAGGTGTGTTTCGTTAATTATCTGTGATTGTCTGTCCTTTATAAGTTGCCTTCTGTCCGTTAGTTAGCGTCCGTCATTGTCTATTCCAGTGTGTGTTTTTGTTCCCTCGTGTTGCTTCACTACGATTAAAAGATGTTTCACTACAACGACGTCTCTCTGTGCTTCATCCTTGCACAACTATGACAGAAGAGGGGGAACAAGAGGAAATGATAATGATTTGTGGGAGCGTGTGTGAAAGGAATGGAAATAGCATGAACAGAGTCGAGGGAAAATCCATCAGCGTCTCTGTCAAACGGGGCCAGTGACCTCTCTGATAACCTCATCACTGGAGCTCCAGCTCCAGTCCACTAACTATCACAAGCCTGAACCTCTCAAACCTCTCACTGGAGGGGCCACGTCATATACAGCGACCATAAATACAAATGGATGATACACCTTTATGGGACAGGTTACAAATATATATATATATATATATATATATATATATATAATGTTACTTCAGGTCATATTTATTGCCCATAAATAAATCACAAAGGCTTTTTAAATCCAAAAATTGGTGAAAAGAACCATTCTGTCGAAGCAAAATTCAGCATGCTTGCCAAAAAGCCATATTACTAGTCAGGCAAATGAGATGGACTCTCACTCCACTACTGTGATATTGACCTGGCATGCTCTCCCAGCTAATTATGTGATGAGGAGAGCTTTTAATTTGAAAATGGATTCCAGTATATCAAACATCTGTTGGCACTGGTAGCATGAGGGAAATTCTGCTCACGTTACCAGGATCTTTGTTTTATTGAGGTCACACACAGCTGCTACGTGCCATAATACCACCACTGCACATTGAGCGTTATTTTTCAGGTTTAGTCGCAGTTTGAACACACGAGTCATTTGTTCATGAAATGAAATCAAAAGCCAGATGTTTTTTGAAATGCACAAAGAACATCCTGTACCATGCTGAGTCCATTTCTGTCAATAACACTGACGTTTTCAGAAGCGACATTGTAAGCCCATTGCACATGAAATCGCCCGTTTTCACAACCTTGGATGCCACAGCTACAAGGTTACTTATGTTGTTTGCATAATAAGTCACACACCAGTCAATTTCTCTGATTTCCATAAATGTTAATTATTGTTTATTCAAGCAGTCCTTGGAAATAAGGTGTCTTGGAAGTACTTAGAGCAAACACAATGACAGTTTATAGGAAACAAGATTATTTTTGAGCGCTGATGGGGAAGCAACTGGGAGATAACATTCAAGCTACCCTTTTGTTAAACCACATTAAGTGTGGTCTGACAGAGAATGTCTTCTTAAACAGTAAAATACTGCAGAGCAATACACCAAATGAATCATAAAGCCATAGCTGTCAATTCAGATATTGTGGTCGCTACTAGCTGAAAATGTCTAATATATACATTTTACGATCAGAATTTCTGATCTGATCAAAAAATAATAGAAGTAATGTGATGCACAGTAAAGATCAGACGGTCAATCCATTGTTATGTTGAAAAGCTTGTTTGATTATTGTTTTACTTGACAGTAAAGGTAAATATGCAACATTATTTAAAAAAAAAAAATAAAATAAAAAATTTAGGACTACTGAATAACGTAGTTAAAAATGTAACTTTTAGTTATTCACTTCCAAAATACTGTCATTAATTTAACAGCAGTTAGACCATTAGTCTGAATTTTCTTACTGAGAGCTATACCTGACCTTGGGTTAACATCTTTAAAATGGACTTGAATTCTAGGATACAGTGAAATATGCTAGTCCTCTCTACCTTAGGTGCACTGCAGGTAGTTGTGCTGCACTGTCGAGATAATGAGGATTAATCTGTTTTTTTTTAAAAAAAACCTCTGTGGGGTTTAGATTCGATTATTTTTCTGCAAGTGTAGGTCTTTATGCAGATGAGTGGAGTATATTGCACCTGCTAACCATGACATGACTAAGATATACCAGCTGAATGAATCATGAAAGGCTAAGGGTGCTTCTAGAGTTAAAAAAAATAAATAAATAATAATAATAATAATAAAAACATTATTGAAAAACACTATTGCATGATTTCTTTCTCTTTTTTTGGCTTAAAAGACATAATCAAATGCAAAATTTTAGCTCATGCATAACAATTAAGTTTGTGAAAAAGAAAGAATTAAATTAGGATAATCCCAAATGTTTACAGAAGGTTATTGATTTTTTTAGATTTTAGAGGATTTTCTTATGCATATAATTCCCCACTTAAAGATGAAGTGTGTAATTTATGCACCACTAACAATGAAATTGCTAAATGAATAGATTTAACTTTAGTAACTTTACAATAGATTTTCCAAACACTGGTCAGAATCAATAAAAATGGGATTAGCAATGAATGGAGAAAAAAAAAACTCATAAACAGTAATACAACAATTGTTTATGGTGTCATGACGTAATTTTAGTCTTTACAGTTTTAGTAGTTTTTGCAGTGTCTATATTTCCATCAAGCAATAGCTATGAGGAACTACAGAAAGATCAGATGACAATTAAGAGGAAAAATGAGGAACAAGACGAGCAGGATGAGACCCCATTAAATTCATGGTTACATTTATGGTTTGGTAAAGTTGGACTATATTGTTAGATGTTATTTATCAGTTATCCAGACCCCTTACTATGACATTTCAAATTTAGCTCTGGTGCATTCCATTTATCTATGTTTCTACGTATTAATTTGAGTAAATCTGGGGCAAATTCAACTGGTAAGACATGATTTAAAAAGACACCCACCTGTCTATATAAGGTCTAACAGGTGAAAATGCATATCAGAGCAAAAACCAAGCCATGAGGTCAAAAGAGCTGCCTCCACAGCTCAGAGACAAGACTGGTCGAGGCTACAAAAATGTTCTGTATTGAATGTTTCCTAGAGCAGAGTGGCCTCTATAATATAAAGTACCTGAAGGACACTAAGACTGTGAGATACAATATTCTCTGGTCAGATTAATCTAATTTTCAAGGATAATGTCCGCAGGAAACCAGGCTCCACTCATCACATGCAGAATATCATCCCAACAGAAAATTGTGGAGGTGGAAGATGGTTCCATGCTGCTGGTCTGGGTAGAAGAAGAAAAAAAAAATGCCAAAGCACTCAGGACCTGAAGGTTTACTTTTCAGCAGGATAATGACCCTAAACACACAGTGAAGACAATGCAAGAATGGCTTATGGGACAATTCTGTAAATGTCTTACAGTGGTTCAGCCAGAACATTGACTTGAACCCAATCAAACATACCTGAAAATGGCTGTCCACTGACAGTCCCCACTTAACCTGAGCTTGAAAGGCTTTGCTGAGAAGAATGGCAGAAAATCCCCAAATCCATGACTTGAGGCTGCTAAAGGTGCTTCAGCTACAGTAAGTAATGAGTGAAGGGTCTGAATTCTTGGGCATTTCAGTTGTTTCACTGTAACACATTTGCTAAGTTATCACATTTATGGGTTTGCTTTATTATTATGGATAATGGAGTGTAGATTCATGTAAAAAAATATAATTCAAAAGCATTTTAGCATAAATTCGTCGTCACATTTTCTGATGGTCAAAGAAAATTGGCATGCAGAATCCTATGGGAATCTCTGAAATCCGGAGTTTTGATGACAAAGTTCCCATCACAGATTTTGTATTCAAGTTGGTCATACAAATTTTTTGACCAACTGAAATCTATAAAAGTGTCTTCAACCTCCAATTCTCCCTTTTTTCAAATTTACATTACAACACAATAAATAATAATAAGGACACTAAAGGATAATACACAACATTAATAGCTGCTAGAATTTAGGGGAAATTATGTCGTCATTGTGCATGGCCAACATAATTCACACATCAAGTTGCCAGAATCCATCCTTAGCATATAGCAGTTAATAAAACCTATGAATAATGAATCTGACAGGGTTAATCAATCTTTCGCTTTAGGGTTAGACTTATTGACAGTAAATGATGTATTGACAGTAATCGGGACAGTACTACTGCCGTAAAGACAAACAGGTATCCGGGGCTGGGTGGTCTCTCAATACCTGTGACAGATACAGCCCTGGTTCATGGGTCTGTTAGAATCTCAAAACATGCTGTTTAGAACAAACAGCACAGATCCCTGAAAATGACCCAATGGATTTAACACAATGTAACTACAATTGTATTTTCCATGCTTCCAACCTGAAGAAGCAGATTTCTCTCTGTGAACTTGTCTCTCAGCACTAATAAGCATGATGACAGGTGAGCGTAGCACTGTTGGACTGATGAGGGTTGAAGATGCCATATCTGCAGTCCCCTATTCTGTACTAGTCTATCAGTCAAACAGTTTGCAATTTTATAATTGAATGTCTTTCACATCAAAAATCGTCATCCAACAGTGTACAAACTAAAACTTGAATTTTATTTCAGCTCACTCTCAGTTTTACGGTTTGTGGTGAAAGCAGACTTCATGTACTTGACAAGAATTTTATTCACAGGCAATCTGATATTTGCAATAGATTGCAACTTTGATACATTTTATTTATTTATCACACCTCAAGAAAAAATCTCAAGAGATATGGTTCAGCTATATTTCAAGGTTCTTACGGTAACACTTTATTTTGATGGTCCCTTTTGAACAATCTGTTGACAAAAAGTAGCTTTGTACCTACATGTCAACTAACTCTCATTAGAATATTAATACACTCTCTAATTAATATCTGCTAACTCTTTATTGTGATGGTCTTCCAAAAGACGCTCTACTGACTATAAGTAACTTTGCAAGTACAT
>JAUMHE010000059.1:1554278-1568429 GCA_032359235.1 Enteromius mattozi | reverse complement strand
GCAGCTGATATAAATAATTGCAATTAATCATAATTAATAGTAATTATTTAAATACATTTCCCTTAATGAGCTAATATGCTACAGTTTACACTTTCTAAGCACAACAATGGTCTTTAATTAAAGGAGTGCTTCTTTAAATGATAAAATAGTTTGGGTTGATGTTGTATGACTTTGGTTAGGTAGAGTTTGAAGTACTGTATGGATGCTGGTTTAAGTCCTGAGCAGGAGCTAGTTGCTTAGAACCAACACATGACCAGCTAAGGACCAGATTAAACCAGCTCAAACCAGCATCCATGTTTCAAAGAGCCTGTTCTCCAACAAAAACAACCCTATAGTTTGTTAGTGCAAGTACCTTATTACGACCTATATTTACGTTTTAAAGGTAATAAAAATAAAATAATGACAGTGTCGTATTGCGTCTGTCATCATGAAATGACTGTCAAAATGTGTGTTTTGTTTAAAAGCACTGTGTGGACTTTTAACACTGATCTCACAGAGATTTAAACATAATTGTTGTATGAATGACCACACCTAAACCCACCCCTAAACCTACCCGTAACAAAAATCAAGCAAAATCATGAATAAAAGGGTTTAATGAGCACATGCGTTCTCTGTGTACTAACCACTGATCTATATATATTATATATTATATATATTATAGATCAGTGGTTCTAACCCAATGACCGCATGAAAACATCTCGTCTTATAACGCATCGCTCCACATACTGAGCTACACCAACCCTGAAATTTGTGGCAGATACATTTCAGGATTGAACCACTGATGGAAGATGGCCAACTCTGATGATGTGTTTCATCTTTTTCTGGACCTTTACAGTGAAATTTACCTTGCAGTTAATGGGACAGTCACAAGCCTGCCGATTTACATCAGCTTGCGATTGCGTTATGCATCACATTCACTTTTGTTCATATTATCGGTTTAGCTGAAGTGCAGATGGTTTGTTATTTTTAAATATAATGGGGCATTACAGTTATAGCGCCACTAAATAGACATTTCAAGTCAGAATTGTGGTGATGCCTACAAAACCAGCATTACATAAAACCTAACATATATTACGATACAAACACAGCGGCACCCAGTGGACACTTAATATCGAATATGTCACAAAACGTACACAACGGTAAGTATTTCACGCCTTGTAAAAAACACGTTGCATAAAACTGTGATGTTCTATGAAACAACAAACTTGAAAACATCTGCTTTCTTACTGCTTAAAATTAGATCATTTATTTTGAAGTGTGTTTTCTCTCAGGTACATCACCAGTGTAAGCTTCATGGTGAATACCTCTATATACTCTCGTCAACATAGTCCATAGTTACAACAGAAATGTATCTTAGGGACCTTTTCCTCCACTCTAACCAAAATCTTTTGACATTCAGATTCAGATATACAGTACAGTACTGTGTAAAAAATTTTACTTTTAGAAAAAAAGTATACAGTCAGGAAATTCAAGTCAGATATGGAAGAAGGGAACGACAGAGCAGAAAGGTAGGCGAGGCACGAAGGTGAATCTGTAATGTAAAAAAAAATAAAATAAATGATGAGAGCTGCAAGATGTAGGCTAGATGCAGTGTAAGGCTTAAAATACGGTCATAATTAAGTGACAGAAAAAAAAGTTTGACAAAATTAAATTTTAAATGTTCCTTATCATAAAACTAAGCTCAACGCATATCAGTCGTTTTAAATTTGATGAATTTATTTATTTTATTTAATATGTTTGATAATTTGCACTAATAGATATGTGCATTACCTCCATGTCCACTGAAATATTCTTTCCAAATAACATATTATATAACTGAATTCAAAAGAAGATTAATTTACAAATGAGACATTGCTCATGCCCCAGTTAAACAAGATAGCAGCCTTGGATTAAACTATGCATTTCATAGCATTTACTTCATTAAAATAAAGTTTTAGTGTAACAACTTAAAAGTTCATTTTTGGCATTATAAATATGCTCAAGTAAGACTTAAAGAACCCACCTTTAAATGTACTCTTTAAAGTTAAAGTTGTACTCTTGAATGTTAAAAACTCAAGAGATATTTAAGCAAAAGCTTAATACCATCTATAATTCTGGAACATTTTTATAATAATCCTGTTATTGCTTGAAGGAAAATGACAGAGTGGTGTTAGACGTGAAATCAGTAGTTGCTTGAAATAAGACTGTAGTGCTGAAAGTTTCATGTCTAAATCTTCTGAAACTTCTGTTGTATCTGTAATAACTACTGTGAATATTACATCTTTTTTTCTTTCTTTCTGATAACATATAGCATGTAGTCTATGCAGATTCTAAAGTTACTTGGTTTCATAGTTTTCTAAGAAACCTTTTCAAAACTTTGTATTGCAATTTTTCAGGAGTGTAGTTCTGAACGGATTTTTCCAGCTCACTCATTTATTTTAAACACAAAGGTCTTGCCCAGAGAACCACATAATAAAAAAACTATTTTTACTGAGGTACTATGAAGCTTCGTAACATATTGATTGCAATGAAAGTTATATTGCAAACTTTTTTTTGCGCTTATGATGAAATGAGCATTGCATTTCTGAACAATGTATGTGTTAAACAAGTAATAGTTTATGCTAATTTAAAGTGAAGTGCAATATTTACCCTCTCATAAGATACATTTTATCAGACATCCATCTTTCTTTATCAGTTTATTTTGGAGGTGGGTCTTGATGTTATTAGTGAGATTATCTCCGATAATGGATAGACTATAAAAATCATTTTTCAAAGTTGTATATAAAACAATGATTTTTGGAGTACATTTTACAAGACAATACTATTTTAGTCTTCTACTTCAACATCTTATGTGTAATTAAATGTGTTACTTGCCATTTCTTTGTAATTATTTGTGAAATTTAGTGATAATGATAGGATAAAGAGTGATAAAAGTAAATTCTGTACTGATGTTTTATGTGTATGGTTTCACATACTATTTTTAAAAACTAATAGTAGAAAGAACAAAATTGATACGGTGTAGCAGTAAAGCGTGAAATTAATATTTCAGACCAAATGGAGCAAGAGTGTCATCCCATTTAAGCAAATAGGAATAGGTATAATCTTTTACAATCCCTAATTAATCAGCTTTGATGAGATGTCAACTGGGGGAGGGGTAATAAAGGGAAGGGAGGATATCAGAGGCTACCAATATGATTGAGGTCATCAGGTGGGCACCCATTTCCTTGATGTTCCATTACTACCCACAACATCTCCAGAGGTCTGAGCAGCGAACCTTGCAGTACACCCCCCTTATTTATGTTTTTCTCATTTGAGACCAAAGCATAGTCTATAATTTGCATCCACAGCCAGTTCCAACTTCTCTCTACAGTTTCAGACAGGTATCTGATAGCCCGCTGTAGATTATTTCCTCGGAAAAATATTTCTTTAAGTAGCCTACCGGTGGACACAGACACAAACCCTCTGTAAACTATTTTGACTGGGAAAACGTGTTTTCTATCCCTATTGTCTTTCCTCCTATGCAATATCTGTGTACTTGAACTTCTTGTATCTTTGCTTCCTCAACTGCATCTTCCTAAGGCACCATTAGCTCTAGAATATATAACAGTCTATGCGAGTTAAACCGCATTATCAAATCTAATCTGAGCTTGGTGTAAAGAATTTAATGTGGAAAAAGTTTCCAGCCTGCAATTTCCTATCTTCAACAGTCCGTTTCTCTTATTCTTGTTAAGCTGCTCGTGCCTTGCCCAGCTGATATAAAGTGTGCTTTTGAGTCAGCTGTTGAGGGGAAGGACATTTGAGCAACAGTTCACCAAAAAATTAAATATGCTGTTATTTTTCTCACCCTCAGGCCAATAAAGACTTTTGAGACTTTTGAGTAAAGCAATAGTAAAGATGTTAAGCTGTAACTGTGTTTCTTGGTGATTCATAAAATGCAAGTGAGCAGCTGCCAGCCTGTGAGGAAAACAAGAAAATATTCAAGGAGCACAAAATGAATTCCTGTGGCTCCTGACAATAAGATCTTAAAAATCTAAAGGATTGGTGTGTGCAAGAAACTGAACGTTATTTAAAACATTATTACTTGTAATCCAGAGCTTCAAGCTTCAAACTGGTTCTTTTGGAGTTCATTTCAATAAACTTGTTCAGTTCACTAGTTTGTTTATGTAATCATGTAATGATTAGCATGAATTATATTAAAACAACCAATAATGATGTGAAACCTGGATGTTTTACGAGTCTAAACAATATAAAGTGAATAAACCCATGAGTTCTACTTTTTTACATAAACGATGAGAAACCATAAAAACCAAAAACAAGTTCTTCAGTTCAGTGATTGCTGGAGGAATTGGAGCAGTGAACGAGTTGGCAAAAAAACAGAATCATGGGATCATACATGGTGTATTTTTACTAATGAAGTATGAGTGACTGTCTAAAAGTAAGCCTTGACTGAAAAGCTTCAGTCGGATTCGGTGAACTGGTTGAAGTGATTAACCAAAAAGAACTGATTATTCTGTACTGTTTAACTGAGGCTCTGTATTAATGCTGCAAATAAAGCTAATTTTTCTGCAATGACCGATCGTTTCACTTGATAAGACCTCAGTATGTTGTCAGGAGCCACTGGCTATAAAACTATATGCTTTTTTGACTTAAGTGACTGTAGCTGCTGATTTTTTTTTTTTTTTAGTTCATCAAATCCCTTTCCAAAATTTGCATCTAGATAAACACTCATCCATTCAAAAGCACCAGGGTTTGTGTGTTAAGCACTTGCTACATGACAAACACCACCTGGCTGCAAAAGCATGTTTTTAACCAAAGGTGTAGTAATAGGAGTACTGTAAAAACATTCTGGTCATGAGATTATGGCACAAACGGCAATCAAATACATGACCATTCTTTAAAAAATGAAAGCCACTCAAGTTATTGGACTCAGCTACAGACTATTTATTTGACAGACTACTCAGGAAAATATATTTAGCATTTCATATGAAATGCAAACTTTAAAGAAAAAACAAAACACAAGTCGAGAATAACAGGTTATTCAAACAGTGTTGTGTATTTCATGCTGAGTACATGGCCATTCAAAGATGCCCGAGGAGAACCCGATACAACGACGTGTAACAATTCAACACGTTTTCTTTAAATCTTACACCAAAAAATAGGTATACCAAAAACATTCCTGGAAAATCAGCAGGCAAAGTTGATCAAAATGCTTTATACAGATAACAAAAAGAATACAAAATGATCTTTGTCCAAAAATGTACAGGAAAAAAATCTAAAATAAAATCATTCTTTGTACAAATACCACATAACAACATCGATATTTGAATTACATTATATATAGACTGTATATATTTACTTTTTGTGATGTAAAACATGACAAAGAAGGCAGAAATCTGGACATGAATTGAGCAGTGTCGACATTATGAGGGAAAGCTACAGCACTCTCTTATACAAAATGTACAAAACAGCTGCTTCTAGGTACAACTAGTTACAACATAATACTGTCTTTTTTCTTTTCTTTTACTTTTTCTTTTTTTACAGTATGCCACAGTACAAAAAAAACTTTTTGTGCCTAGAAGTGTTGAGGTGAAGCGAACGTGACCCGGTGCTGCCCCCTTAGTCATGTGACTTCAGTCATGGACGCCGAATGGTTCTGAAAGACAAACAAAATTACATTCAGAGTCATGTTGCGCCATTCCAGACGGTAATAAGCATTTGACTCGCCGCGTAAATGCTTATTACCCATCAGGCGCATTTAACAGAAACACCAGAGAGCTGTGGAGCAGAACGTGTAATTTCACAATGCCAATTCCTGTTGAATCAACAATTATCGTACTTGGCCAGATCGTGACAGAACACCTGATTATTCTTTTTTCCCTAAACACATTGAATTGCATGGTATGGTTTCCTCAGCCACTAGGGTGTTAAGCTGGTGTCGGAAGCAAAGGAGAATTCCTCTGACCCACATCTGCTGCTCAGGCGCTCGAGGTATTTCACTGGCTGGCTATCAATAGAGACGTCTCACGAGATTTTCCCTCCTGTAAACAGTGTCGGAATGAATTTGTAGAAGCAGGATTGTATTTCCCTGCTGTATAAGGTGATGAAATGCCTTTTTGGGGCGTTTTGGAGAGAATAAATGGCAAACTGAAAAATCAAAGCCTTTGGGTTTTATTTCTTTCACTCAGGGGCCAAATAAAGGAACTGCTGCAGGGACAGCTTAAAAGTTCAAGTGGGCTTACAAAACAGCAAAGCTAATTTCAGCCAAATATGCACTGAAACTACACTCTATGGCAAAATGCATTGCTTTGGACTGAAAACCAGTGATAGTGGAAAAGCATACCACATGTTTGAAATGTACGTTAACTCTATATTAAATAATTGTTTATATAACTGTAAAAACATTTGTGCTGTTACTGAATATTAGTATGGCCTCGTTCTAGTGCTGACATTAAACGATACAAAATTCTTACTTGAGTGATATTGCTTAAATAAATGAGTTGGTGCAAGTTATCAAGCTTAAACTAGTAAAACCGCAAGATCAATATGATGATATATTATGTAATAAAAACAAGCACTGCTCACTGTGAGCAGGACGAGAGAGAGATGGTTTGCAGAGATGCAGAAGAGGACACTACCTGTGCGCTGAGTGTCTCGAGAGGGCTTTCCACACGGGGGAATGTCATCAAGGGAAGACCGCGGTAATCCTCCTGCTTCTGTTTGGTAGGAGTGGAGTGAGTCCCTTTGAAGTTGTTCACTACACAGATTCCCTACCATGAAAAAAGCAACTTTTGAAGATTGTAATACATACATACAGTACCTACTAAGTCAAAAATATTTATTCAATTAGAAATTGTGGCACGATTTTTTATTGTTTCAATTTTTGCATATTTATTGTTTTTATTAATCACGAACAAATTATTATCACTGCATTATTATTATTATTATAAATAATAGTAACAATAGTAATAATAATAAATAATAATATAAATTGTATAAATTATTAATAAATTAGTATTAGTATTATTAATAAATAATACATTGTTATATAATAATAATAATAATAATAATAATTATTATTATTATTATTATTATATTTACTGACCCTTGGTCAGTAGTTTTTTTAAACTATTCCACCTTTTAAAGGTTTGAGGTATTTAAATGTTTTTTCGTGAGTTCGAACTTACTGGTAATTAGTCAAAGGCGAAGCGAGTTTGGCGTGCTGTCCGTGGAGAGGACTCAGGGTTTGGCGGGCTCCCGAGCCCTAGGGTTATCAACCCTACTGGGCTCAGGGAAATGTGGGGCTGGCTGCCCTGTCCGAACCCTGCGTGCCCCCCCAGAGAAGGAGCAAAGGTCGGTGGAGTAGGGGAGGAGGAGGGATGCTTAGATCAAGATACTGAAGGAAAGGGGCTCGTACAATTTATAGGAAGTATCTCTTGCTCTGATCTCTTGCGGGCTGTGGGCTGATAATTACCTGTGCGTGCTCCTCCCGAAATTTGTTAGCAAAACATCATTTAGTCTCTTATGTTGCATTAATTATTTTGAAAATGCAGTAAAAATACACAAAAAATATTATTACTACTGAAAATAATAGTACTTTAATATATTTTAAAATGTAATGTATTTATTTGGTGGTAAAGCTACATTTTCAGCATCTAAATAAATAAATAACAAACAGAAAAAAAATGTATGTATATTAGAGGATGGATACCCGACCCGAGCCCGACGGTACCTGACGGGCCAGGCCGGGTTCGGACAGATATTTAGAAAGGATGCTCGGGTTCGGGTCGGGCTCGGTCACATCAGCGCGATAAGGCCTCTTGTGTGCGCCAGTGTTATAACGGCGCTTTTTGCCCCGCTGATGCTCTCATCTGTTGACATTTCACAAATGCCTTCCTACAGTTGCTTAATAAAAGCGGGCTTTCAACACAAAAAAGTGAATGTATCATTAGTATGAGAAAAAAAATTCGATTTTAACTGTGTCGGGCTGGGATCGGGCTCGGACATAATTATCTTAATGCCTGTCAGGCTCGGGCCGGGTTCGGTTACTGCTCTGTCGGACGCGGGCCATGCTCGGACAGAAAAATGCAGCCCGATCCGCACTCTAATGTATATGTATATACATACATATGTACATATATACATATAGTAGTCAACATTTGAAGTGGATCAAAAAAGGACAACTTTGATGAAAGGTTTTGGTCCACTTCAAATGTTGACTACTGTATACTGTGTGAGTGTGTGTGTGTGGTGTGTGTGTGAAACAGTAAAACTCACCAGAAAAAGAGCTATGGAGCATCCTAATATAAATCCAGCGATGACATCTGAGCAGTGATTGCGGTATTCTGATACACGGTTCAATCCAGTCAGGAAAGCAGCGCACAGGATTCCCAGACAAAGTACAGGTTTGGCCAGACGACTGCTTTTCGTTTTGATGGTGCTCGTGATGTACATCTGAAACAGCCAAGCGCACACACACACACAAGCTCAGGAACGGATTTATTCAGTGGATTTATTGTGCAGCAGGTGACTGTGAGGAAATCAAGCTTAAATAAATACACGCCGCTTGCTCCACCTCAGGGAAATTATGGCCAATTATGGAGAACGGAATCAGAGTAAATAACATCTTATTCCCATGAAAGAGAGAGAAAGAGAGCTGCTCTAAACTCACCTCAACCAAAAAAAAAAGACTTCATCACAAACCCTGCCATTCAACATCACTAACCTGACATCAAAACACACTGAAGATCTACTCAAAATCAGTTTAAGAAATCTGATTTCTCTCATCAGTTTTGTTTTTCAAGACTCGTTGATGAACAAAGTCCAGTAACTGCATTTATTTAAAATCTAATAAATCTTGTGAAATTCTTTTATAACACCATAAGAAACCTCTTTGTCACTTTTGATAAATTTAATGCATCTATGCTGAATAAAAGCATTAATTAATTTTCTTTTCTATTTTATTTTTATTTTTTGGATTATCTCTAACTAACATCACTAGCTTGACATTAAAGGTATTCTTAAAATCAGTGTGAGAACATGTATATTAATTTTTGGCAAGATGTGTGGTTACACTTATTGTCTTTGTATGGTTTTACGTACAAATGAATAAATTAACACTTATTAATAAACTAATAAACACTTAAGAAATTAATAAACACTTATTTATTTAAATTGCTAATATTTAATTTCTTAAATGATATTCTATTTGATAGCATATTAGTGTTTGGTTTTGTTATCTAAATTATATCAAGATTCACACTTGTGAAATTAAATTAGTATTGGTAACAACTTTGAATAAAAACAAACTGTAGAGATGTAAGTTACACTGTACAATGCAGTGTAACTATATTTTTAAAAATGAAAGGTACTTCACGATGTTATAGAAGAACATATTTGTCTAAATTGTTCCGTAAAGAACCTTTAACATCTGAAAAACCTTTCTGTTTCACAAAAGGTTCTTTTTATGGACAAAGAAGGTTCTTCAGATTATAAAAAAGTAATAAAGATATGGTTCTTTATGGAACCAAAATGGCTCTTCTATCGCATCACTGTGAAGAAACTTTTAAAGGAGTAGTTCACCCAAAAATAAAAATTCTGTCATCATTTACTCACCCTCAAGTAGTTCCAAGCTACTTGAATTTCTTTGTTCTGCCAAACACAAATTAAGATATTTTGAAGAAAGTTTGTAACTAGACTGTTTTGGGTCACCGTTGACTTCCATAGTAGGAATAAAATAGTCAATGGTGACCCAAAACAGCCTAGTTACAAACTTTCTTCTAAATATCTTCCTTACAGGTTTGGAACTACTCGATGAAGACAGAATTTACATTTTTGGGTGAACTATTCCTTTAAGCACCTTTATTTACACCTGAGTGTATAAAAATTAATACATGGCAAAAATTGGAACAACAGGCCATTTTTCAAGCATCCTCATTCTGTCCAAACTGAACATGAACATATTTCGATTTTGGACCAATTATATTATTTCAAGACTAATTGATTTAGACTTGATTGGGATAACTTTTGCTTAAAGCAAATATCTTTTTCAGGTAAACAAAGTATGAAGTATGAGCCAGTTAAAATCAAGTTGGAATTCAACGCATAACGAACAAGTAAAACTAAACAATTTCAGACCCACACTACAGTGCCTTACAGTAACGTAGACAGCAGAGTAGACACTGAGCGACGCATCTTTGGATGGGAAGGACCTCCTGGCTCTCTCCACCACCACCTGGTTCCCAGTGCAGATGTTTCCATTGGCGATGAACTGGTGGTTGAAGTGACAGTCCATCCCAGTGTAATTTGGCTTGCAGACGCTCAAGAAATACGGCGCCAAATTGCCCGTCGCTACCTGGCCGGCGTTGACAAAGATGTCAGTGGCGAACAGGCCAAACGCAAAGACACCTGCGGTGAAAAACAAAAGCAAGAGAAAACTATTCATCTTGTTGCTCCCAATCAAGTTTCCAAAATATAAGCAAATCAGACAAGGGCTTGGAGGACGTCTATGAATACCAATGCGGTCTTGATGGAACAATGTTATTTTTATCTTCATCCAGAAGTAATTACAAATGCCCACTAGAGCAAAAGCTACATTTGCATACATCATTTGGTACAAACAAAACTACTCTACTAAGCTAAGTATCTTATGCATGTAATTATAATGTCCTCTAGTTATGCCAACTCTCTCAGATGGGCGTTTTCCAACTGATTTTGTGGAATACAAAAGTAACCAACTACATCGTGAAACTGTGCGTATGTGGAGTAGATTACAATTCATGGCGACTCTAAAAGTACGAAGTTGAGCAACTGGAGAGAGAAAGACAAAAGATACTGTACTCTCTGGCCACAATTGCTCAAGAATGCAATCCGATGGTCCGTATCGCCCCAATCCCAAGCCTCAGAGGACACCATTATCAGAGTCTCCACTACATTATGCATCACATCCAGCAAAGCAACACTCCCAATGTTTCTCATTTTATTTTAAGTCAGGCTTTGGGTGGGCAGCATGGGCATGTGTACTGAAACCAACATCCTGTAAATATGAATGCATAAAAGAAATACTGCGAGGGCAAGTTTTATTGGAAAGTTGTGTTGATTGTTTCTGTCGTTATGTCTGTAGCAAACATTTAAAATTGATGAGTTGTGGAGGTAGTGTTGTGCGTTCGGTCTGTTACTAATCAATAAAACAGCCACAGCTCAGCAGTTTTACTTGAAAACTTGCACTTTTAAAATCTCCAGGTAAATCATACCATCCTAACAAAGTCAAAGATTTATTGGATCTGTGGTGCACTTTTACTTTTGAGAGTTCACTAAAGTCTTATTAGCAATATTTGCTTAGTGCTTTTTTTCTGTAGTAGCAGTAGTAGTAGTATTAGTGGGTGGCCGACAATGGAGGGGGGCCCCCCAGAATGAAAACGCGTTATCTACCGAGGGGAACGTGGTCACAATATCTACCACGGGGATCCACCAGAACGCGATTTGTATGACCGTGGACAATATCTACAGAGGCTGCATTTCTGCTGTTGCTTCAGTGCCATCTGCTGTCAGAGAGTGAATGTGCTTTTATCCAGAGCATCTCTCATGTGTTCTTCTCATCCGTGCTTGTTTACATCAGAGTGCACATGCATCTGTGACGCTGCATACAGCGGTGTTGTGCACTGTGACCAGTTGATGGGAAAAGTATTCTTAAAATGCATTCAAAATTCGGAATAATTTGTAATAAATAATTATTCTCTGTATTTTGAAGTGCCCATGTTAACAATATCGTGCATATTCATTACCGTAATATATCGCATTACCAAATAACGGCGTGTCTACATGTTTCTGTCATCACTCTATGTGCTCTATGTATTTTCAGTTTTTTTCTTCAAAAGATTATTGTACACATTAATTGCCATTCTGAATAATTAATACATTTCCTTGCTTTGCTGCGCCAGTAGCAAAAGGCCTGCGAAAAGCTAAGCGAGGAAATACATAATTGTAGCTTCAGGAAGTGAAATGCTGCATGTATTAATTATGCTAATAAAGTATTTTTAGATAGTTAATATATAAAAAAATCAAATTACTTGCAGGAATTAAGACATTATTTTCCCAGTGCTAATATCTGCATATATGATCCACCCCAAAATGACTGTCAATGTATTAGATAAAAAAAAAAAAATAAGTATGGTAGTTGACATATTAATGTGTCCTCTGGTGTGACAACAAACAAAAAAAAAGTAAAAAAACAAGCAAAAAAACACCACCACCACCAACAAAACTAACATAGGAACCTCTCTCATGATATTTGTAACTTTAAGAATGAAGATACATTTTTGTCATGTTATTTGTAAGTTCTTTTCTCTACTTTTGATATGTCACAGCATAGGACAGATAGTCATATTATATTTGTCAACTACCCATATATATGTATACATATATATATATATATATATATATATATATGTATGTATATATGTATATATGTATACACACACACACACACACACACACACACAAGTATGCATTATCTCACTAAGCTCCCAAGATATCAGTTTTAGCCACTGAAAAAAATCCATATTGAATCCAAAGGATACTGAGCTACAGTGTCAATAATAAAAAACAAACTAATAAGAAAATCGAAGTTAGTAATAAAAAGCGAAGACTCACCAATAAACCTAATGATTCTGCGGATGAGAGGGTTTAGGTAACAGCACTCGCCCGTCACAATGGTTTTCTCCTGGGCTAGGAGAGCTTCTCTAGTGGACTTCATGATATACATGGAGATCTCACCAACAAATATCTGCAAACACAACAAAAAATCATTAGATTCCAGCAGTTAATGCATCTTATCTAAACATAAATGAGACTCATGCCTATTATAATATTTCTGATCTTTGCCCATTATTCCCTTAAATTGCAGGAACTATATTCTTCATTTAAGCCCTTATGGTGTCACAGTTTTGGTATCAATGTCATCAAACCTGGTGTAACTTGCATCAGTTTTCAATCTAAACACAATTTAGTTTAGTTTATTTATTTGGTTTGTACCTCTAAAGACATCTGTATGCAAATGTCTTCTGTTATGATGTCACCTGTGAAAACAGGAGTGGCTCACACTCTGGTTCAGCAAGAACAGGCGCTAATATGTAAATGTGTCAATTAATATGTTAATGAGCTCTTGGTCCTGATGGCAATTTCTGAGGGTTTTGAAGTCTGACGTAAATTATCTGGGACTTTGTGCTGTGAATGTAAGAATGACACAGTACATCTAACTCTTTCTATATTTTCTATAATACCTCCGTTTTATGAGCAAAATCAGATTTTCAAAAGTCTTTTGTGGCGTGAAATTGAGTGAACCTCTAATGATCAGTTCACTATGCACTTGTATTATTTGGAGTAAACCAACTGCAGCTAAACACAGTGTTTCGCACTAATGATATCAATAATGACAATACAATAACAAAGTTCATACTTTGACGTATTCAAAGCTGTAAATATCAAATGTTATAAATACTTTTAGAAAGCAATATTTCAGCCCAAAATGAAAATTGTCATCATTTATTTACCCTTATGTTGCTCCAAATCCATAAGTACAGTTTACAAAGCTCTCTTTCTCTCTTCTTTTATTTTCTTTCATAGCCAATGGACTTTTGGTTATGATTCATTTTGTTTATAAATATATTATGCACCAATTTTTAATCAAAAGTTAATGTTTTGCAAATAACATGGTTTCGAGAGGATCGCGAACATAGTAATCACACACGGCTGGCAGCCGGTTCCCTAAATCAACCTCGTTATTCGCGCCCAATCATATCACCTCCCTTCTACTATAAATTCGCCCAGCTTCAATGTTCACTCATCTTGCTTTACGCATCAGACTCGTCCGATTATGCTCGCGAGGAGCCCGCTCCCCGCCCAGCTCCCGCTCCATCCAACGCCGCTCAACAAGCCGCAGCCCCGCCTACCAGAGGCCGCAGGCCTACCAGACAGGCTAGCTCGCCTGCTAAGCAAGCCCGCTCGTGCTCGCCTCCTCCCGCCAGATATCTGGCTTTTTGCATCTCGCTTTCACGCTCTCTTGAGATCGCACGACCGAAGACACATCCTACAAACACACCGTCTTACTTTGACTCGTCTGCCTAACATTCCTCCGCGAGGATCCTCCAGCCTGCCTTCCAACAAACTGCTACCGCT
>JAUMHE010000059.1:1501565-1544013 GCA_032359235.1 Enteromius mattozi | reverse complement strand
CACTGGAGCTCCTCAGGGCTGTGTTCTCTCCCCACTGCTCTTCTCCCTCTACACCAACGACTGCACTTCTAAAGACCATCAAGGCAAGTTCACCATCCTCTTCTTTTCAGTTTGAAGACGTCTGGGCATCAAGGTTATGAGTTTCTGGAGTTTTGATGTTGGAATTTGGTCCCATTCTTGCCTGATGTAGGTCTAAGAACTCTTCTACAACAAAGCCATGCTGTTGTAATAGCTGCAGTGTGTTTTGCATTGTCCTGCTGAAATAGACGTCATCTGAAGGGGGAATATTTTTACCTAAAACCTTTATAATCCTTTCAGCACTCATAGTGCTTTCCAAAACATGCAAGCTTCCCATACCGTATGCAACCCCATACCATCAGAGATGCTGGCTTTTGAACTGAATACTGATTACATGCTGGAAGGTCTCTCTCCTCTTTGGCCAAGAATGTCAAAGTTGGACTCGTCTCACCATAGAACACTTTTCCACTTTGAAACAGTCCATTTTAAATGAGCCTTGGCTCACAGGACATGATGGGGGTTCTGAAACATGTTCACATATAGCTTTCTTTTTGCATGATATAGCTTTAGTTGGCATCTGCAGATGGGACAGTGGATTACTAACAGTGGTTTCTGAAAGTATTCCTGGGCCCATTTAATAATGTCAATGACAGAATCATGCCAAAGAGTGATGCAGTCCCCTCTCTAAGACATCCCTTTCATAGCTAAAAAAGGGTATGTTCCAGACCTGATGTCAACTTAATTAGTTGCTAGATGTTCTCCCAGCTGAATCTTTTCAAAATGTCTTGCTTTTTCAGCCCTTTGTTTTCCCCGTGTTAACTTTTTTGAGATCTGTAGCAGGCATCAAATTCATTTAGTGGATAAAAGTGTGAAATTTCACAGTTTAAACATATGCTATGTTCTCAATGTTCTGTTGTGAATAAAATATTGGCTAATGTGATTTGAAAGTATTTAATAGTTTAATTTAATAGTATTTATTTTATTCAAGTTTGAAAAACACTGAATGAGTGAATGTACACTGAATGAGAAACTAGAGCTTACATTAGACCACACTCACTTTCATTACAGGATATATTATTGTGTTTATAGAAATGCAGGTTTGGTGTGACATAAGGGTGAGTAAATGAAGATTGCTCTAATAGACCAGAATATCACTGGATGGGCTTGGCATTCGATTGAACCAGCAAAAGAAAAAACACCCAGACTCCCAAGAAAACCACTAAACACCACTCCGAACACCCAAGTAAAGTGGCAGAGAGATATGCAAGCACCACAAACATTTTCTTCAGAAAAATGTAAAAATCCAGTTTCCCCATAATCCCTCATAGATAAGCAAGCACATCCCATCAGCCTCATGTCCAGCCAGAGCAGATCAGATCTAAAGCTAAATGGAAGGGCAATGCTACAGCTGTTCCAGACAAGCAGAATCAATCATAAAAGGCAGTATGCACCATAAACACGAGCGCTCGGTCAACTTACAACACCAGCGGTTCACTGGGACACGGCCCTAAAGCACACATGATGAACGACTTCACACAACCATGATTCATCATTCTGCTCGCTGCTGAATCAAACGAATTACACCAGTAGATGGTTCACTCTATTTTCAGAAAGTGTGCTGTAAAAATAGTTTACAGTCTGCTCTGACACCTCATGATGAAATGAGGCGCATTCTGAGTTTATGCAGATATCATAATAATCGTTCATCTTCTACATCTGAATAAAATAAATAAATAAATTATATATATTTTTTTTTGTGCGTTTTGTTTTGTTTTGTTTTTTTGGATACATGTTTTCTGAACATGATTTTCAGCTTACATCTATGTATTATAATTATATTTAGGGTAATTGTGTAGTTGATTGAAATAGCTCTTGCTGATAGCAAATTTAAGCAAACAAAAAGAAAAAATATCTGCATAATTTAGTTCTGTTAAAATAAACATCAAAAGGAGCTCCCAAACAATTTGGTATTCAAACAGACATGACTTACAGATTAATTAATGTGACCAGACTTCAGATATGAAAAAGATGAAAAGGTTCACATTCTTTATTGTAAATGATCATTATTGTTTATTTATACATAATGTTACAAAAGATTTATATTTAGAAGTTATAATGAGTTATATAGTTCTGTTGAACTTTCTGTTCATCAAAAATCTCTTTAAAATGCATCAGAGTTTGCACAAAAATATTAAGGACAACTGTTTTAATGTTGATAATAATACTATGATATTTTAGCATTAAATCTGCATATAAGAATGATACAGTAATACATTACATATAGTTTAAAAATTACACTTTAAAATAAAAGTTATTTTACTTAGTAAATTCATAATATTATTTTTTTTGTACTATATTTTTAATCAAATAATAATAGCCTCAGTGAACATTTAAAAAAAAACATCAAATAATCATAACATAAATCATATCTACAGCAAACACTTTGACAGGTAAAGCTCCAAAAATTTTGTGTGAGAAAAAGTAGAAAATTCAGGCAGCTATTTCCTGAACATATTTCTGGCTGCTGCAGCATTCATTTGGATTATGCATAGGCTATTAGCACTTTGCAATCAGTGTCATTTAGTTACTAGATATTTCTAAATCATTTTTGCATGTTAATGAGAATAAGATCAGACTTACTGACTTAAAACATAACATTTTATGCGCAATTCATTTTCATTCAAGTCACTGAAAAGTGTGAATATTTTTCTAAAGCTCTCCCATTGTGTTCAACAGTTTGAAGTGAGAAGTTGAAGTGAAAAGTTGAGTTATTAATGACTGAATCTTCAGTTTTTTGGTGAACTAATCCTTTAATTAATGCAGGTTTGTGTTATATTCTGAGTTTTCCTTTCACTGTTTTGCTGTTATTTTGAGGAACACTGGGTCTGTTGTTTTCTTGAGTGAGACGAGTAAAATTTCACATTTAGTCTAGAACTACAGAAACATCATGTTCACACAACACCTCTCTACTTACTCCTGATTTTTTTCAACATGAAAACCTGTACAGCTGTCAATACATAGGAAAACAGAGTTAGAGGCGTTACTTATTTGAAAAAGTAACTCAGACATTTCCTTGTAATTTAAAAATAATGTGTTCCTCTACTAGACACTTAAAGCTGTAATCTGATTACATTACCCCCAAAACTTATTTTAATTTTTAAGTGAGTGTTTCTGGGCTTGATCTGAGCTTGTGAAAAAGAGAGAGCTGTTTACTCAGTCATATTTGATTCAGCTCATTTATTTTAATAGGTTAATTAGATCTTCTCAAAAGTATTCACCAGTGGGCCTATCCTAAACTCTCATACAAATAATTAGACAGACATCACTTAAAGCATTTGCTGTGTTCAGTACTCAGATTCGTTGGCTCTCAGTCCTGCCATGAGTTTCTAGAGCATGTGTCAATCATGTCTGTACGCCTGAATTTGAGCAGTTTCACTACATTCTTCCATGAACGTACTGCCAAACTGTCTCAGGTTATTTATCAGATGATCTGTGATTCACACTACACTGATTTTTTATTTTATTATTATTTTTTTTTTTTAAGAAAGGTTTAAAGAAAAGAAACTCTGTTCTCATTCTTGCATCTTCTGACAGCTTATGATGCAATGCATTTGAAATCTTATACGCAATCGAGTATCAGCTGACAGCACGATACAGTCGGTTGAAAAATGTTTACAGCAGTGTGGGTAAAGCAGAATAAATGTCTTCAGGTGAGCCATCCAAGGACTAAATCTGTCCCTGGCTGAGACTGGCTTGCTTGTTTCTTGGTGTTGGCAGGTACAAGTATGTTCACTGGGAGGAAACATTCAAGTCAGACAATGACTTCCAACAGTTTCCTGGGTAGGCTTCACTAATCAGCCACAACATTAAAACCACCTGCTCTGGACTCCACAAGACCTGTGAATGTGTCCTGTGGTCTCTGGCACCAAGACATCAGCAGCAGACCCTTAAAGTCCTGCAAGATGTTAGGTGGGCCTCCAAGGATTGGATCTGTTGGTCCAGTACATCCCATAGATACTCAATCGAACTGAGATCTGGGCACTTTGTAGGGCAAGGCAACACACTGAACTCTGCAATGTTCCTCAAACCATTCCTAAACATTTTTTGGTTGCACATTATTTTACAGTACTTACAGTGTACCTACAGTACCTAAGAAAGTTCTGGTAATACCTAGTAACTACATGTGGTAGGGTTATGTTTAAGGTAGGTTCAGGGTTGGTACCTAGTTATGTAATTACTATAATAAATACATACATGAGGAACAGGACTGTAAAATATATATTTTTGCAGTGTGGCAGATGCATTATCCTGCTTTCGTATTAGCTCTGATATCTACAAAAGTACGCCAAAGGCCATGGGACAAACTTTTCAGACCCTATGCATCAAAAAAATGCACCAGGGATGAACAGGACCCAAGCTCTTTTCACTTGCCCATTTTTTCTTATTCCAACACAAGAAATTCAAGAACTGCTATTCTTGAATCAATGTTGCTCACTTCACCTGTCAGGTGTTTAAATGCTGTGTAGTGTATTTTCTACCTTGAGACCTACAATGCTAGCCTTTCAAAATGTTTAGTTTCTTGCATTTAAAAGTGGACACTTGATCTGAAAGTCAGTTTGTACATGCAACAACAGTCCTAGATTACAACTAATACATGTCAGAAGAAGGATGTCGCTTGATAAAAACAGCTTTCAATAAATGATTAATGAAAATGTGTCCTAAATATAATAAAATAACACACATCAGCCTTACATCAAGTGTCAAAGAACTAGATCTCTACTGTTACAGACACAAAAGCACAGCTCAAAGTCTCAATGGATGGCTGAAGAGCAAGAGCACAGCACTTTGTGGCTGGACTTTTTAATTTTTAATTGTGTCTGATGTTATTGGGGAATAGGTGGCTTGCTGGGAGCAGATCTCAAGAAGCAGGATTAATGTGTTCTGTCTCTAAGGCAGAGTCCAAAATTAACTTTGTCCCACACCACCCAATGGTGGGTGAGTTGAGAACATTTGCAAGCCAAAAAATTGTTTTGACAATGAAACTGCATTTTGCCTTGTTGAAGGTCAATTTTTCTGATATTGTTTTCTTCGGGTGAACTTTTCTGTTACACATCCAAGACTGATCACTTGTTCAGAGACAAGTGAGTATCAGGGACACATCAGGACGGATAAACGTTTAAACAACACTGTGCGATGGGGTCACATGTATTTCTGGCTAACTCCAATTTGTTGATAACAATAATATCCAACGTCTGATTTTACCAGCAAATTAAAATGAATCTTAAATTATTATTCTACATAAGTTTCCCATTTTATGTTTGTAAGTATCATAACAGTTTTGTATCATGAGATCAGTATTGTGTATTGAACCGAATCAGGACATAAGTGTACTGTTACACCCCTATTATTTACACCCCTATAAGTTAACTCAACTTAAGTTCAGTTTAGTTCTCAAAAAAAGCACTGGACAAAAAAGCAAATAACTAACTCATGAAAATAACTCATGCTGTCAAATGATTAATTGTGATTAATCGTATCCAAAATAAGAGTTATTTTACCATAATATTTGAGTGTACTTATTTGTATATAAATACACACACATACATGAGTATATTTAAAAAATATATATTATATTTTTAAATATATATATATATATATATATATATATATTTTTTTTTTTTTTAACTCTACATGTCAGCTAGCCTTCATTAGAGTATTAGTAGTGTGTAGGCTAAATATAGGCTAACACTTTATTTTGATGATTCCTCAACAGAAATACTGAGTATAGGATACTTTGCAAGTATGTGAACATTCTACGCATTAATACTATAATAATAATAATACGTTTACTAATACTCTTAGATTTATATAATAAACATTGCATTTTTTCAGTTGAAAGTATTAGCTAGCTCACATTAGCCTCAATATTAGCCTCACAGGAAACACTCAAATAACACTCAGCATCTAACCACTCACAAGATGTTGTAAGGCACTGTGCAAATCTTAAATAAACAATGTCAAGATATGATATAGTCCATTATAAATGAAGTAGATTTAATATGGTGTTCATAAATAATCATACTCTTAAAAGTTATAGTCACAAATATGTGGATAATGTATTATTATTATTATTATTGTTTTTATGATTATTCATGAGATATTATAACAAATTATACGTTTATATATATATATATATATAAAATGCATTATGCATTCATTATAATGCCTTCAGAATACAATTATAATGTATTATAAATAAATGTAACATTACAAACAATCTTTTACGAATTAAAATATGAGTTTCAAATCGATTTACAGAAAGTTAGATTTTTTTGGAAATTAGCTTTTTTTGTACATTTATCTATTTATCTTCACCTTGCCTCATCAGCTTCATACCAGACCAGTCAAAATACTCAACTTATATATTTAGTTTCAACAAACACTGCTTAAACATAGAATTCACCCTCAAAGGGCTGTAATGCATCAAGAGTAAACACCAATTTTTTGATAAATTCAGAAAATTGCCTCTGATCTAATCATGCATAAGGTATAATTATAGTCTGCAATGCGTGAATATTACTTTCATCAGAGCTAACAGTGAAAATAGGTCAACAGATGGTTGTGATGTATTCCAGGTATACAGCCGTCATTACTGGTAAAGGGAGATGCATAAATTGCCTCAAATTCACTCATTTAAAACCAAAAATACAATACCAAAATATTTTAAACTAGGCACAAGAACTTATAACAGAAGTCTATTACTCATTGCTTTTTTGCCTCGTTATTTGTTGATCAGTGAAAAACAGGCCCAATGACTGACCACATAAACAGAAACAACATGATCAGAAGATGGCCAGCTTCCAGTTCCTGCACAGTCAGGAGCTGGGAGAGAAAGGTAGCTGGCATATGTCACCATATTGGACACGCTTCTCAGATCGGGTGCCTTTTCACAGGAATAGCCTCTCTAAAGAAACTGCGCACATGAATGTATTTCTCATCGTCTTTACTAAGCGAGCATTAGACTGCATGATCGTTTCTGTGTGGCCTAGTTTCCGTCTCTGATGTGTCTTGAAAGCTCCAAGCGGATCCAGAGGCAAAGCAAAAGAAACACACACACTCATACACATCCATTTAGAGGAAAGCACTGAGGAATAGAGGATTCGCCCTGTAAAGGGAACCTCTGTGACAAGCATGTTTTTTAATAGTGTTTTATCTCTGTTTGCATAAAGAAGTCGGATTGAGAAGCTACTGGCATAGATACGCATTTTACTTCTCTCTTGCACCGTTTGGCAAGTGGTCTGGCACTGTGCTGCCAACGTTTAATCCCTCTATTGTACGCAGTCACAAAAGGAAAGAAGTACCGGCACTAAAGGAGGAAGTTAAATGTCATTCAAGTGCACACTCAGTAGGCAACTAAAAGTTAAAAACATGCAAAAGTAAGGCTGGGCGATACAGACAGAAATATCATTACAGTATCATCATAAAATAAGTATCATATTTTCACATATCATTTATTTCCAGATGTTAGTTAGACATATCGAGCCATCCCTAGTATGCATACATAAAGAAAACAATAGCAGATATTTATGTATGGCCACTTTCACAAGTTTAACTTACTATTTATTTAAGTTTAAGGTGAGCATCAGGCATGTTTGTGCCGATGTCTTTCCGTGAACACCGACTGAGTGATTATAAGAGAAATTAGATGTTCATTCATGTTTATTTTGCTCTAAAACTAGCAGTAAATAGAAAGGGATGATCGCTTTCCAAGCTGCTTTTACACAGGCATTTACACAGAGATCTGTCTCGCCACATCAAAGAGCACCAAAACGGCCTTTACTGTATTGTTTGAATCTCCTAATAAAACAAATGGGCATAATAAAAGTAACGATATATTGAACTGGAAGTTTCCAGTTGAGTTTCACTTGTGCAGTGGTTAAAACAATGCTGTATTTGTTCAGTACACACGCGCACTGAAAGACCCAAACCAAAAATTTTTGGTCCGAATACATTCTCAGTGGAGAAAGAGGCATCTTTTTTGACAAGCATTCAGTATTTCCTGAGCCAAATGAGAAAACGGCAAATATCTCTCTCCAGGTATTACAGAGCTAATTGCTCAGCACTCCTTCAGTAACCTGAGGGTCAAGCATCGCGATCAAAGAGCCAGTGGTGATAGCTTATTACGCAACACTTGCAGGGCTAGAAACTAGATCTTTGGCCACTATGCTACAATTCCGCCACATGGTTTATGATCCCATGCTAGCACATATTTCTGCTGAAGTAGAAAGCCGGATGTCCTGAATACTCCTCCGCATTATCAGCAGCTGACAGCTCTGGATATCTGGCATCCAATGTTCTCGGGTTCAGGCAAATGGCACAGCAGTCCATCTCACAAACTCAACAGTCCTGTCTGAGAGATATGCACAACTCGACTTGCTGAGGGAGACGAGCGCTTTGAAGTGCCTACACAGTTCCCAGTGATTAAACAGGATTTGACAGAAATTTTAATTAAATACGCGTCCAGTTTCAGAGAGAAAGGACGTCTTTAAAGCCGTATCAGAGAGTAAGGGACAGCATGATAACTGGTGAATAGAATATAATAGCAAGTGAATAAATGCAGCTATATAATTGTGTTTTGGCTGTAAAATAAACTTACCTCCACAAATATGAAGCATGGTATGATGGAGTAACTACGGTGTGTATTATCTGAAGCCATTTTGCATCGGTTCAGTCAAAGTTCCACAGTTAGCAATCTAAGGGAGAAAGCAAAAATAAGCCAGATTAATAGTATATTTAATAACAATTACAAATTTGCTACAATTCTATAAAATGCAGAGACAGGAAAAACAGGAAAATGAATGTGGAAAAACAAAGTAAATACTTTTGTAAAGTGTTGTATTTCATGTCACATTTTCAGCTATAAAATTCAAACACTATACTATAATGATATTTAAATGTTCGAGGTAACAGTAAAAATATTTATAATGTTATAAAAAGATTTTTCAAATAAATTCTGTTAATAACCTGAAATGTTTCTTGAGCAGCATGTTAGAGTGATTTCTGAAGGATCATGATGAGGATCATTTTACAATATGTTCACATAGAAAACACTAATTTTAATAACATTTAACAAACTTTCTAACTAAAAAACAAAAACCTACATACATAAATACACGCATAAGAGAAGACCCATGACTTAAAAAATGCTAAATCTAGGTTTCTAAAATGCTACAGTCGATTTCAGTTAAATGTCTTGAAATGATTTCTGAAATACCTATGCAGTAGATCACAATCACAACAAATAAGAGTTTACAACAAATTCCCCAGAGGATCTGAAGAGCAGCCTTGAAGGAAATTTTGTCAGAAGGAAACAGTGGAAAGAAAACAGAATAAAGACAGAATGACAGAGAAAAGACCTTAACTGTGCAGCCTTCTCAGAAGAGCAACAAAAGGTCATACATACTGTAAATACTTTTTCTGCTTTTCTCTTTTTCTTTTATCATCCATGCATATACACAAAATGTACACAGAAACAAAACGGAACATTTTTACATATGAAATTCATTATGGAAATTTGCTGTCCCCTAGGGTGGCAATTAAGCAGAAGTGTGTAATGTTGAATATTGATTCCTCAGTATAGTGTTAACACTCTGGCTTTGTGATCCAAACTTTTTCTTAAGTGAATGTGCTGGAAACGGCATTTGATTGTATTTGAGCATCTATCTATCTATGCTTTCTAAAGCAAACACACTTCACACACGTTCACAGGATGAATTTATGCCATGAATTGCATCATAATTCGGTGTATTGCAAAAGTTTGTGCTTCTCCAATGCTAATTTTTGTGTGCTACATGAAAAAAAAAAAAAGAAGTTAGAGGCAGCTGTTCAGTCTGCCACATCTTTTCTTAATTGGCGCGTATGACAGACCTCAACAAAAGAGCAGTTTTAAGTCTATTCATGTAGCATAAATAATGGCCCAAGAACTATTTGAACAGTTAAGCCACATAAAAAATGAATGAATATATCAAAACACCAAGACGTGGCTCCCCATGAGACTTCTATTTTGATATGGGTCTTAGTAAGTATATTTACTATGGTTCTTATATATTGGATCTTGACTGGTTTGTTTTTTTATTGCCATTCTAAAAGGTACACTAAAACAAATGGTGTATTCTTTACAATGAAATAAATTCACTCAAAATTAATTAATTAAATAAGAATAAGAAACTAATTTCAAGCAATAGGACAGAAAACTACAGTATAACAAATGCTACATACATTGTATGAAGTAATCAAATGCGTAAAAACACTGTTAAAAGTTACAAAAGAGATTTAGGCAAGTTTAGTGAGATATTTTTTTCTCATTTGTTGAGTTAACATGAATAACAGACAGCAGAAATATTAGATTAAGAGCTGCCCAGATCTAATATCCTGTTACATGTGTTTTCTTTCTCAGCTGTTTGATTTCACTTAAAGGAATACTTCACCCAAAAATCCAAATTACACCACAAGTAAGCCGCATTCGTAACATAAGCTCAGAAGAGATTAGACAAACAAGGATAGAGCAATACTAAACTCCGGTGATGAATTGAAAGTTGAAAATGAAAAAAGTCAGAGGATTTCACTATAAGAAATAAAGCAGCTTATGTCATATGTCGAGTCAGAGGTCAGCCAAGAAGTTGGGACTTGACTCTCTCACAAACTCGAATACAGCCGTTGCCAGAAGTCAGAGTTTTGAGTTATAATTTTAAAAACAGAAATATTTTTGTTACAAAATCAATCTGCTTCAGAAGACATATGTGTTAACCCACCGGAGGTGTATAGGATAGTTTTACGAGCTTCAAAATAATGGACAGTTTGGCCACTATCCTCCAGCATTACCAAGCTTGGAATAAATTTTTTAAAAACTCTGACTCTGCAAATTATGGGGTAATTTTCATTTTTGGGTGAACGTTTCCTTTAAGGCCTAAATTACTGTGTTTTCAATTATACTTACAAAGACAGGCATTTTGACACATACAAGTGTGCATTTAACCATTCAAGGTCTATAAAATGGCAAAAATAACAAATATAGTGATTTAAGTTCGCTACTGGCTCACAATAACTTACTTAAAAATGCATGAAAATAATTTTTCATAACCATGTATCAAAGACGCATGAGTGCGCAACCGCAATACAGACCATAGTCCAATATCTCTACCAGCGGACAAATTTCTACCAGTTAATTATGTCCACAAGTATATAACGCATCCCTAGCCCTCATCATGTAGCAGTACCTTCTTTCTCCATCTGCTGTTCTTAAAAAGAAATGAAGTCCTCATCACTCCTTTAGCTGGTGCTGAAAAGCTGCATCTATGCATTACTAAACATCTTTTCATTTGGACCCTGTCAGCCTAGACAATGATTCATGACGCTATTACCTCAAGCAAACTGACGCTGCTGTAGGTCCAACATTGGTCATTGCTTTATATCTTAGCAGGTCTCCACCGTTCAGTTATGCTGATACACAGTAGTTTATATAACTTCCTTCCTGCTAGCACTTATTCACAGTGTGTCCCTCGACGCACATTGTCAAATTGTTAACAGCTTTCAGAGCACCTGAGAACCCTTTCCTAAAGATGCTAAACTGAGAACAGAAGTGAAAAAAATAATGAATTTTGGTATTACAAACAGCCACATCTAAACAACCCACATATCCCACATGACCTGAATTTACATCTACATCAATATCATAAACTTTGATGTAACAAAAAGCTCATCTACTCTGTGGGAAACACACCATTTTATTAGTTACACATTTAGTTTAACTTTTAAAGTGTCCATATTATGGGTTATGAAAGGTTCATATTTTGATTTTGGGAGTCACAAACAACAGGTTGCCATGCATGCAAGTTAAAAAAACATTTTTATTTTATTATAATATGCATTTATTTTTACCTTATTTGTTCAACAACTCCCAAACGATTCATTCAACGATTAATTTTTCCAAACCCCTCCAATGATTGGTTGATTTCATTTAAAGCATTGTTTGTGAGCTTTTAACGCTAAAAAAGCACCACCTAGTGGCAAAGCATGAATCTGCATTTTCATTCAGAACCAATGTGAAAAGAGCAAGTGGGCGGGCAATATGCTAATGTTTCATTCTGACGTCAACATGAAACGGCTTGGGACTCTTTTTGGGACTTTTAAAAATGGTTAATAGATCCCATTCTCTACCAGTCCAACCTCCCGTACCCACATCACTAATAGGATTGGCCTTTGCTTTTTCTTTTCTACTTGTGAGTGAGGCTGTGGTAGCAATATTTTAAGCTCAAACCTAGATGCTGTAAGTGCAGGAGAAATCAACAGTTCTGTGCGCAAAAATATGAGACAAATCGCATCACGTTGATGCAGGGACAGTGCAGTTATTCATTATATATATGATTGCTCACTTTTTAAAAATGCTTATAAATCAACCAAATAATGTTTCTATTTAAATGTGGTATTTTGCACAGGTTTTCATAAGGGTTATGATTGGGGATTGGTTTAGGCCATTTATAAAATATAAATTATGAACCTGATATTAAAATGTGGAATTCTGAGACATTCTAACCTTACTAATATAGTGAAAATATTCTGTGGATGTCCCCACCAATTTCAAAATCAAACCTATGCCCCTGGTTGAATGTCTCTTGGAAACATCTTCAAAAGAATCAGATTTTGACATCTGCGACACTAACTTAATATAAACTTAGGCTGCAATCTTACTAAAACTAAATTAATTCAAATAAATGTTGGTTGTGTAACTAAAAACTCTTATTGCTTTTCTAGAAAATGTTTCATGATCTCAGCATATCTGGTTGGAACATAACATTGCAAGTTACTTGCAGAGTTTGAGGGAAGTCCATGGTTGTCTGTGAACATTTTAGAGCACATCCTTCATTCCACAGCAAGACCCAGTGACAGCAAGAAGAAAGTCCTACAAAGCCTTTATCCGTAAAACATGTCACCTGAGCAAGTAGCATCTCCCTATTTTTGACTGGAGCATGGCGCTACATGACTACTTTTTACAATACATGGGTTTTGAGAGAAGAAACAACCCTGTCAAAGAGGACATCTGAAACATCTAAGGTAGGGAATTCAAAGCGACACAGTATGCCAAGGAACTCTATGACTCAGGACTCAGCAACTGTTCTGCAAGTTCTGTCAAAACACAGTCAACTGGACTCAAAAGAAGATCTATAATGACCACTTAAAATCAAAAACACACCTTCAGGAAAACCAGATGCTAAGAGTTTCTCTTCAGGGAGTATAAGCACATTGTCAGAAGTAACATGCAAGTCTGACATTAGATTAAAAAAAGAACAAGTTAAGCACATTTTCACAATGCAGTGGCTGCATCTGGACCGAAATGCTGCTCATGAACAACCAGCATGTGTTCTGTGCCTGTATGTGAGAAATCAACTGTCCATATCAGCAGGTATCAATAGTCTATATTTGTTATTCAAAAAAAAAAAAAAGTCTTTGCATCAAAAAAAAAAAAAAAAGATGCAGATTGCCTTCTCCACCATTTTGCTGTCAAATACAACAGTTGCCAAGCCAACTTACTGTGGTAATCATAGGCTTGCAACGCTTGCCCCTCCTCTGTGGTCTTCATAATTGGTCCACTGTTTCGAAACTGACATTAATGGGTGGCGCTACTTGTAAAAGTTTAAATTATTTTAACTAAAATAAATTAATTAATAAAAATTATTGTCAATCAACAGGAAATTATGGAGGTTAGAGGTTCTGAATTTCTGTTGTGATTTCTTATTGATTAATCATCCAGTACTATTCGATACTGTGAGCAAAAAACGTCTGTGGCAAATCATTGAAGACAGACACAGCAACCATTTTTTAAAACCAATGGACAACACTGTGAAGCAAGGCTGTGTCCTTGCACAGACTTGCAAAGATGTGCCAAAGTGCATCAGTCCTGAAGGACCACCGTTCTGCAGAGTGTAGCTCCAACCAGCTCCAAAACACCAGGCTGGATGTTTCTAGTAATCCTGAAGACATCGATAGGCTGGCTCAGGTGTGTTTAATTACTGTGCTGAAAATATAAATATTATTACAAACCATAACAAGCACTAAAACAATCAGGAAAACCCACAGGGTCCAATAAAGTTTCCATTAAGTCCTTTATAACCAGCAACACCATTACAAATTTGTGATGTGTCTTTTTTTCCAGCAAGGTAGTGTTGGAGCTAAACTCTGCAGGACAGTGACACTCCAGGAACTCAGTCCGACACCGCTGACGAGGATGGAGTCTACATCCAATACCACAGCAATGAGAGCCTGTTCAGTCAGAGGCGACTAAAGGCTCACACCAAGATAGTGAGGCAACCATTCAGATAGCTTCTCTTCACAGATGTCCTGTAAAGTGACAGTTCTGCAGTGCATAATATCACACTTTGCAGAGGCTTCTGAGCTTTTTGGATTAGTTATAAAGAAAGATATCTTTCAGCCTGCACCTCAGGAAGATTACCACCCTTCCCACATCACCAATGGTGAGAAAGAGCGGAATACAGTTCTGCTACTTGGGATGCATCATCACCACGGTTGACAAAGGGATTGAAAATAGACTGGCAAAAGTTCAGTAGCCTGTGCAGAGGAGTCTCTAACAAGGAGCACATGAATGAAAGTTCTGTGTGTATAGATCCAGAGACTGACAAGTGACCACCCTCCTGTATGGCCTAAAAGGCATGGGTATATGGGAGTTGGGAGTAATGCATTACAAGCAGCGTGACTTACACTGCCCTCCAAAAGTTTGGAAACCAACTAGAAAAGTGGGGTTTTGGACAATATTTGTATGAATCCTTTTTAATTTGTAATAATTTTGCACTGACAAGGGACAACACACACAACGAAAACATATTTTATTGCATAAACAGTCCATATATAGAAAATACTTACATTTTGGATTCATCAAAATATCCACCATTAGCAGCTATTACAGCTCTGCATAATCTGGACATCCGAACTGTCCGTTTATTTAAACATGGACTTGATATATTACTCCAAGCCTCCTGAAGGATTGGCCAAAGATAATTCAAAATGGTTGAACACTTCTTACGGACATCATGGTCCAGTTCCTCCCAGAGTAGCTCAACTTTGACGTGTATACATTGCCATTACTATGTAACCAAAATGAAAATTATCATTGCTGGTCTATAATGATAATGTCAAGTTACATTAATGTACAGTATTTGCAAAAAATAATGCTGACATCATCCAAAACCACACTTTGCCAGGGGTGTTTCCAAACTTTTGAAGGCCAGTGTACGTAAACAGATGACTTTTTCTTTTTCATTTACAAGGACATATGTGAGTTTTTTTTTTTTTTAAATAAGTAACTCCAAGTTACTTTTTTACCCCATGTATTGACTAACAGCTCTCATGTTGCCATGTTAAGAGAAACTGGGCATAAGTGCAGGTGTTGTGTGCACTGTGTGAACATTCTAGACATTCTAGACTAAACGTGAATGTGCATTTAATCTCATTTACACAAAACAGATTCAGTATTCAATATTCCCTCAAAATGAATAAAATAGTAAAATGAAAACAGAATATATAACTCAAACAGGCAGTACAGCTGAAAGGTTTGTTTAAGCTTTTTGAATTTACATTTTCTTCAGCTTAAGGCATATTAATTTCTCTTTTGGTGTGAAATAACTTTTTTATATTGAAAGCAAACAAGTAAGCCCTGCCCAGAGGAGAAAAAGTAACAGAAAAGTAACAGAAAAGATTACTTTCCATAAAAAGTGACATAAAAAGAGTAACGCAATATTGTAATGCATACATTTAAAATCACTTCAAATCATATGTTTTTAAAGTATTCCACAGCCTTTTCATGCACTCTTTCACAGATTGAAGAGCCTCTGCCCATATTTACTTCTGAGAGCCTATCTAAGACATCCCTTTTTATAGCTAATCATGTTACAGACCTGATGTCAATTAACTGCAATTAATTGCTAGATGTTCTCCAAGCTAAATCTTTTCAAAACTTCTTGCTTTTTCAGCCTTTTGTTGCACCTGTCACAAATCTTTTGGAGACCTTGGAGTAAAATTTCTCATTTGTTATGTTATCTATGTTCTATTGTGAATAAAATATTGGCTCATGTGATTTGCAATACTTTTAGTTTTCATTTTACTCAAATTTAAAAAACATTCCAACATTTCCGGAATTCAGGTTGTACAAAGACCCCAATTCTCACTGGAATGATTTCATTACTAACACTGAAGTCTTTTAACAGGCAGAGGCCATGCTGTTCAAGACACAGCTGCACTGGGCAGATCACATCTTCAAGGTGGAGAATTATCACCTACCCAAGACTGTACAAGCTGCACTCGCCCTTGGCCACCATGACAGAGGAGCACCGAAGAATTGGTTGAAGGACTCTACAGCAAGACATTCTGACAGGTAATGGTTAGGGTCTACTCTAGCCTCTGATTGTGAATCCTGGAGACATACACTGTTCACCAGGATTACTATTGCTTTGAGAAAGCTTGCAGAGCTGGTCTTGAAGAGAAAAGGAGATGGAGGAATAACTGTGGCATTGCAGCAAAAAGTACAAAAAGAAAAGAGACCGCTTATCTATGTTTGTGATTTCTTTTTTTTTTTTTGTGAAGGCATAGGCTTGAATACCAAATGCAAAGTGACACTAGTTATGTTTCTATCCAAAGTTTCAAATTAAATTTATGCACAAAACTGGAATATCACATAAAACATTTGCAAATAAAGCACTGTTTCCATTCAACGAGTCCAAGAAAACAAAAGTATCAATTCCTGGTAAACTGGCACGTACAGTGGCCAGTATGTTTAAACATGCAATCACATTTGCAAAATTCTGTGTCCAAAAAAGTCCATCGCCTATTGTAAACAGTGCAGTTATGTATAAACAGAGACACAATCAATCTAAACTTAAATGTGTTATAACACTGTGAGAAACGCTCTTCTTTACTTTAAACTGTCTTCAACCTTATTACACAAAGACTTAGTTTGGATCCATAAAGGAAAGTGTTTTTGAAGGAAATACAGTACGAGCTGCACTTGCCTGTGCCAAACTCTTTGCAATGATGCTAGGGTATTGTGGGTGTTTGTTAGTGCATTTCTAGGTAGCTGCTTACTGGCCCAAGTCAAAAGAGTCCACCTACAAGGATGATATTCTGGTTTCTGTCGCTTGGAGACTTTCTTTCACTATGAAATTTTATGCTTCATCATCCATAATACAAAATGCTGAGCATCAGTATTGAAACCTCTTGCCTCAACAACCCATGTAGCACAAACAATGCAGAATTATATGCACCAAAGCAGTTATTACTTGTCTGGGATTTTCCAAAACCCCCAAAGTATGAGCAATATTTCCAGCAATGCTCGCCTTAGCAAACAATAATTATTCTTAAAATATTCTTGGTCTCTATTGATTAAGCACTCAATAAGTAGATAAAACAGCTAGGTTGGTTTATTCTATCCTTTGGGGGAAAAAACTAAACAGAGAAGCCACACAAATAGCAAAACAGCAAGCATAAATAGGGTATAATGACTTGTCCAAATAATACATGATAAAGAAATCCTATTTTCATGACGTATGCATAAACATGTGGGAAATACTCAGTTTGGGTTATTCACTGTTGAGGTTTGAGAAGAGATAAAGCCCTCTGGCTGTGTCCATCCAGGACAGCATCTCTCCTGCTGGCGTATCTGAGTCTGAGATCCAAGCGCTGCCCTGAGGGAATGGCTGTGACATATCTCTAACACAACATCTCTCTGACTGCCATCAGTGTAATGTGATACCAGTCAGAAGCCACTAATGGACTGGAGGTTCATGAGGCCCAGCTCAGATAAATGATGAAAGACCAACTGGTACACCCAGACTCTGTTGGCCGCCTTATTGTCTATGATTGGACTGGAACGCTCTTCATAGACAGAAACCCTTCATAGGAACTCAAATAGTGTTCCTCACACAAAGCATACTTTAGACACTACTAATTCCAAGTTGCTAAGCTAACTGACTCGATACTCTAAGCTTAAAGTCATCATGAAATGGAAATTTACACTATATTCTAAATGCATTGGATTTGTCTACACATGCTTCATTTTTTAGTAATGTTTAATCAAAATGTCATGACTTCTCTCAGGAGATGTATACCAGACTTCCCCAAACATTTATTCCATGTAAACTGTGCTCTTTTCTTAAAATCAACTGCAAGCTCAGATTTAAGTCTGCCTCCAAACAATTATTCACATAACCCACCATATATTTTTCAATTTCCAATTATCCGTTTCACTCGGATGTACCTTTATGTATTTTAACAACCTTTTTTTTTTAGAGTAAGAGTAAGAATAGAGTAAGTATGGTGACACCAAATAAAACGTGGCAATTTTCTAAGCGGATAAAAAAAGATAACTATAATGTATGGCGGAAGAGCACTTTGCAGCACTTAGACCTCAGCGCAGTAATATCATGACTCCTGAAAACTCCCTCCCCCTCTCCCTCTCACTTCTGTCAATACAACCAAGGAGTGATGATATTACTGCGCCGAAGTCGAAGTGCTCTTCTGCCATACATTTTAGCTATTTTTTTATATTGTGTCACCATACTTACTTGAGTAACCAGTCATATAACTGTCTTTAAATAGGGAAAATGTGGAAGTGTTTGGTGGCTTCTAAATTCATCCCTGTTTGGATGCTAAGAAATGAATGGAGCTAAGATAAATGCTAACATAGTGGCGCCACGCACTACAGCAACTAAGTGCACACACTGAGACAGGAGACATATGTATCATCAGTTGAGGGAAGAACATAGTGGACTATGGAAAAATGGTGGTGTTTTCCTTTAATCATGCAGTCATCCATGATAGCACACATACATCTCGGAAATGTCTATTTTTTAAGTCTGCATTTACATCTGCAAGACATATTATTTAGTTTGTTTGCTCATCTGCAAAACGTTGGACATCTCCTTTTAGATGTCCAATAGACGACTATTAGATGTCTTTAAGGTGTTTATGATTTAGAATGTATGTAAAACTGACATCTGTAAGACGTCTGTCAGACTTTTGTAGACAGCAGATACTTTCCAGATCAAGAGACCTGTCACAAACAGATTATAAATGGTCGGATCTGATCGCGGCAAACAATAATGCTACCTACAGCATCAGGATGTGCTACTAAGATTAGGGTTACAGATTAGTCTTTCTGGTAGTTTTTCAACGCATCTTTATTTCCTGAGAATTGAATTTTGCGAAGCAAAAGAACCAAACTGCAAATAAAAACAAAACCACAAAAATAAAAACTAGATGGTTTAATGGTTTTAAAATTAATACATTAACCCATTTGTATTAGTAATTTTAAGTGATTTTAAAGTTCTACTATAAAAATCAAATCTGTGTTATTTTTACTTAGTGGTCTATATTAACGTTTTCACTGTGTTGTTTGTTTGTTTAATACATCCATTTAGAAAAGATCACAATAAGATACATAATATTTAAGTCAAATTGAACAGCTCAGAAAGAATGGAAATGTAACCTATGAAAACTAACATGGAAAAAAGTATAATATTCAGTAAAATACAACAATATACAAGCACTGTTTGCCTCAGACTAAACTGACTCTCTTCTCTCATGATTTGAGTTTCTTGAGTTTCTTTAGACATTGGAACTGTACATAAGTTATGAGCTTCTAGAATCTCTGACTGAAGCTGTGTGACCTACTAACTCAACACCATTCCACAAATTCAACATTGAAATAAAGAATGCAAATAACAAAAATGAGTAAGATTTTCTTAGTCTTAATAACTGTAAACAATATTTGCAACCACAAGCAAAGTACCCTCTTAAATTCAAATTGCAAACAGAGATCTCATTTAATAATACAGGACGATACAGACGTAAGAGACAGTTACAGCTACACAGCCCAGCCTAAGAAGTCTTACTGTATATACACGGTCTTGTCATGTGAATTGTGTTTCCTGATTCCTGCTGAACTGTGTGCGACACTGCAGCTCACGCTGGATGAGCGGAGCAGGTGCTTTTATTTTAGAATTGAATCAGCAGTTATCCATCTGAATAGATTTTTTTTATTTCTATTTAAAAAAAGCAAAATGACAGTGGAGAAATGTGATGTAAATATAACGGGGACATCGTCTATGCTAACTTTACCTTCACACTCCATCATGGTGATATCGCAAGACAGCGGCGAGTCCGAAAGCTTAGGCTGCTGACTTGTTACCTTGCTGCTGTCAGGCAATGACTTACGCTTCAAAACTTTATCAAATGAAGACATCTCAGGAGACAGGAAGTGAAGCTGACATTGGATCCAGACGTGCCTTGATACCTTCCACCTTGGAATGTATCCTGCCGAAAGCAGCATATTTCAACTTTCGGCTGCAGCCAGCTTTTCACCAAGACAAGATATCTTGTCACGTTAATCTTGCGAGATTTCGTGGCACAGGATCTCATCACACCCCTCGTGAACACACAATTTTTGTTTTTCCTCAACAAAATCAGCCCAGGGTCATTCCCATTGGCGGAGTCGGCGCTAACAATTGAAAGATTATAAAATATTTATTCTAAATATTTGGTAATTAATAATGCTTTCAAATGTAAATATGCACATAATGTAGTTATTTTTATATATTTCTCATTTGTGTAAATAGTTGTCAAAGTGACAAACCTGCATTTTGGCGAATAATGTTATACTGCTTGCTTGTTGCAAGGTGTACATCAATATTTAGCTTTTTTTTTACCACATACAAAAACTGCAGAGGAATTTGAACATAAAAACAAAGTCAGATGAAAATGCTGATGCTCTATGACTCCGCACAGTTGTAGCTGATCAGTGTTTTACATTTATGTCAGGAAAATGAACATTTACATCCAAATGTAATTTAATACATGCAAAACAAAAGCTAAAAATACATATCAGAATATAAACTGCTTAATTGGTCATTTCAGTAAGATTTAATGTTACTAAATATGTCTGCTTTTGTGCATTTAATTTAATCATGTCCAATAGATATCTGTTTTAAAGCAGTGGATAATTCGCTACCACTCTATTCTGTTGACAAACATGTTTAAAGTGCATTATATTCGACGTGTTTATTGCTAGTGCAGCATAAATAGACAGCACAGCCTTTACAAGTAATTTGCGTTCAATGTATCTAGTTGCCATGGCAACCTCACACATTTGCTGCTGCTGTGTGTAATCATAGTAAAACTGCTTAAATGGTACACTGATTGTGACTTTACTACAGAAATGCAAAATCTTTTTAAAAGTTTGACTGACCAAATCTACTGGCTGCTTGGTAAGGCCCCACCAAGCTCAAATGTCAAGCTACGTCTAGGGTCATTCCGTACCAATTCAACCAGTAATGCCCAGCTGAAATGTTTGATTTTGTATCATTTTTTTTTAAAGAAAGATTATGAATATTTACTGAGTAATCCACTGTTTTGTAGAGGGCCAGATTACAGGGGGTTTGAAAAAACTCTAGAAAGACGGCAAAATCATAACGTTATTTTTACACAGACCTTGGTAGGTCTATATTAGTACAATCTGTTGACTTTAGTTTCTGAAAATTGGTTGATTTGACATGGAACGACCCCCCAATGATTCAGAATGATTACCTTATTAAAACTGAAGTAATTCTGAGACAATATGTTTTTGATTTAGTTTTTTTTATATAAAAATACCAAATGTGAGTGTTTTTTCCAATACTGTACAAAAGAAGCTGTCCTAGAAAGCAGAACAATCATGCTACAGAAAGCAACTACACAGAACTCGAGCAGCAACCAACTAGCTAACCCTAGTGACCACAAATCAACATTATAACCACGCAGATCACCCCAATAACGCCCACAACTCCCTAGAAAGCTTTCAGTGGGCAAAACCACTGACATTTTCAGTAGAAAACCTTAAAACCACTTTTAATATGTATATGGAACAGCACTTTCACATATGTTAACTGTGACACCAAATTAGGTTTTTTAACTGTGTGATGGGTTAAGTATTCATCTAACCCGTTTTAAATATGTCAGCACAGAAATGAGCAAATGAAGCGCAGTCAAGCAGAGTTCAGTTTAAATGTGTTCTCTGGAATGAACACATAAATCCGAAGCGTCTTGCGTGGCTAATTCTCGCTTCAAAGCCTTCAAGAGCTGCACACTATATCCTCTTTCCAATTCACCAGCAATTAACAGTCAGGGAAAATCCATTACTGGCATACGGGAAAGTCAGCAGTGCCCTGCAAAAAGTTGTTCTGGGGGAAAGCATGATTTTCTTTGCATTTCAACTGCTGGGTAATTAAAACCTCGACTGAGGCATTTCTGATTAGCTGCCTTAGAGAATTAACCAAAGCTTTAACTTTCAGAAGAATGAAAGGGGTCACAGAGGATCTCAGTATTATTCATCCTCTGTGTCTCTCTGGTCAGCATTACAGCCGACTTCACACCTGATGGATATCTGACCTGGCACACTTCATAGCATTTTCGATTAAATGGTGCTTTTACAACTAAACAATCAAGTACTTGTCTATATATCATGCTGTTCAAACTCTGCCAGGACACTTTCCAAACGAAAATCGACATATAAACCCTTGGCAAACACAATGACCTGTTAATTCGTTGCACTTGTCTCAGTTTTCATACAGGTCAGGATACTGAGGTTAATATACAGTAAATCATGGCAGTGGCTCACATCTGCTGCACTTTATAGTAACTTCTACCTTCAGATCTTCAGGAAAGAGGTTTTTGCAGTGCCAATTTCTCTTTCTTATTGACTAAACAACTTTGCAGAATATTTTCTGCATCTTTCTGCTGTTTTGCAGCATTTATGCAACTGTCTTAATGCAATAGTCTATATATTTTATGTAGTCTGTACATATGTATTTTATTTTCAGCAGGGATGCATTGAATTGAGCAAATGTAACAAAACACATTTCTAATGCTAGCAACGATACAGCATATTACATTTTTCTGAAGAACTGTGTGATACTGAAGACAAATAATGATGCTGAAAATCCAGCTTTGATTCACAGGAATAAATTACATTTTAAATATATTCAAAGAAGGAAAGGAAAGGAATAATACTGACCCCAAACTTTTGAATGGTACTGTAGATTATCTGTATATCATTAATGAACTTTCCATTTTTTAGGTCTGGAAATCACCATTTTTCCCCTCAATTTTCCACATTAATGAGGAAAACCTAAATCAAGGCTCTAAAACACGCTAAAACTCTCCATCTTATTAAGTATTAACAGTCTCTGTGTGACCATGTTCAACCACAACATAAATTAAATCTCTGAGAAAACAAGACTAGAAGCCATTCCAAAAAATACACTCCCAACTAAAACTCACACCAAAGTATTTCAAAATGTAACATGTCAGGCCACTCAAACAAGAGCAATGTTTGAAATTACGCACAACAACTTTAACTAATTTTTAGAAGAAATACTACCTGTATAAATAATATTTATAAGCTCCGTTATTACAGAAAATGACATCTTCAAAACTTCCATGAATAACCCAGGAGCAGGAATCAGTCAGACTGCGAGATTACCATCCGTCTATCAACCATGTGTTCGCTTCTCATGAACAGATGTTGCTAAATGAATCCCTCCGTAGGCTTTTCCTTGTCCTAGACTAGCTATGTTAGTCAAATCCTTGCTGGTCCAGGAACAACAGTCCTATCAACCAATCAGATTTTAGGGTTAGGGCTGGCACCAGAGCTTCAACAGCATTATTACCAAGCTGTTATTTTTTTCTGTGACTTTAGAGCGGCTAATAGTTAGAGATACAGCTGGGTTAGTCTGACAGCAGTGACAAAAGATGTTGATGCTGATCCAGGAACATGTCCTACTTGGCAAACAAATCGAAGACAATGGTTTACTTACTTTTTGCTCCAAAAAACAAACAGGGAAAAAAGCGTATTTAGTATATGATAGCTAAATTAGTTAAATCTTTCCTAATCAATGTAGAATTAAAAAAAACACTTTGGTTAAACAACCAACTCAGACTTCATTCAAATACCCAATCCATGCTCTTAACAAAAACACCCATATTTAACCAATCCAATAAACACTGGCTCATTTGTATCACTATTGGTTGCTAACCACTACCACAAAAAAAGTAACTTTGGCCCTACAGGGGGAACTACACTAAAAATGCTCATTTAAGATACCAAAATGCACACTTGAGGTGTAAGTAAAGGTACAAAGGTGTACTATTTGAACATTAAGCATTAGGCTATAAGACAGTGATTTCTTATAGTCAAGCGTGACTAAAAAAAAATACAAACCAAAATGCCTGTTATTATTTTTATTTTTAAGTTCCAGACCCTTAATATGAGTAACCACAGCAACCACAGACCATGCAATGCAAAGTGTGGCCCACTAACTTGAGGGTTCCCCGGTCATGTGACTAGTTCATGTCTTCACAATATACTACAGTCTGGCATTGGTGCAGAAATATCACAAATGATCTTCAAAAATCGGCAGGATACAGTCAATTAAATGCATCGCTAAATTCTGTTTTCCTATCCACAATATGTATCTGATGCTTTTTCATTTTCCTATGAACTGAGCCCAAAGGCTATGTGGACCCATCTGTGTGCCCAGCATTACTGGCACTCCATATGACACTCGGTCAAACGAGATAAATGTCAAATCATCAAACCCGATCGTATTTGCGCGTGAAAACGCATGGTATAATTTTTTTTTTTCGTTTGTTTCGTTTCGAAACTTCCCTATTAGTGCATTTTATGACTTTCACAAGCGAATTCTCCATCACTGATGCATCACACCATGAGGACAGGTGTCAATCACCATCACTGAGATGCTTCATCAACACTGTGAGATGAGAAGAAGATCACTTGTTTCCAACATGTAGCTTTCACTAGGTGTCCGAACAACCCAAGTTGTACATGATTTACTATTACTGACTATTAGCGCATTGTATACGCGATTATTTGCGAGATCTAAATAACAGTCGTGTTAAGAAATGTCCCCTTTTCCTTGCCAGCAACTGTAAAATGGACACAAAATATCACCGGACGCACGAGACAATGGCAGGTTGCAACTACCACATGCTTCATCATTTCACCCCTCCGACCTCCTCTAACAACTTACCGTGCGATGGATGTATATTATTCCTGAATTAATCCATCAGTGTTCATTGAGCATAGATTTGAAAAACCGGTATTCCATTATCTGCGTTTTCTGCAGCGTTTCTGCGTAGCTGGGCTTGCTGTTTGATTGGAGATCTGTGATTAGAGGCGATCGTGAATGCTCAAGGAGTTCACACACACACATACACACACTCAAACACACACACAGACGCTGGGATGAGTGGGAGGCGGGGCCCGGAACACGAATGTTCCCATTCCTACTATGGCGAAGGAGTTGCTCATGAATATTTATGACGCACGCGACGCTGGTCCAGCAGGGTTACCAGCGTGAGGTAATTAATACTCAGAAGCTGAGCCTTCGCGGTAGTAGAACAGGGAAATTCAGGGTGGGAATACTTGCAAGCGGTGGGAATTTGATTCATTTCATCGAATCGATTCGTTCGGACGGACGGATTCAGTGAACTGGTTCAAAAAATCGATTCTGAGTCATTTCTGAAAAAGTGTTAAGTTGTTGTCACATTTGCCTTTCACCGGTGAAATCCAGTACTTTATCCAATAATCCTATATATATATATGGTTACTATAGTTAAACCATAGTAACCACAAATTAACCATGGTTTTGCTACACTAACCATAGTTTAACCATGGTATTTGCAGAAAAACTGCTTGGTTTGAAAGTGAATTCTGTGAGAAATACCCTATACTTCCTATGACTCTTGACATTTTTTCTGTTCACAAAATTTTGATAAAACAGCCCTGCTGAAAATAAAACAAAATAATAGAAACCATCACAGAATTTGTAATTGTTTTATTGACTATTATAATTGGAAACTTGATTTAATGGAAACTACTGAACTACTGATTTAATGGAAACTTTAATCTTGGTCTTTACAGGTAATTGCTTTCTCTTGCTGGCTTGTTAAAACACTAAATCCTAATGAAACATGTCCCAAAACACACTACAGGAAACCATTTTTAATGGTTAAAAGTTGGTTGGTTGGTTGGTTGTAATGTGTGTGGTGTATTTGTAGTGGAAACCATTATATATCTATATATATATATATATATATATATTTTTTTTTTTTTTTTTTTTTTTATTATTCTTTTTTTGTAATGGTTTTATTTTTTTTCAGCAGGGAATACACTTCATGCATGGTTGTAGGCTGTAGTCAGATGTTGTGGTGTTTATTATTCAAACACTATTAATAATGTTAGATCAGTTCCATAAATATATAAATATAGTGTTATTAATCATAATGAATCCCTATTTTGTTAAAAATGTCGCTCATCATCACCAAAGAAGGCACTGCAGTTAAATGATCTACAAATAGGCTCCCATGATTTTTTTTTTTAAAGTTCCCAAAAGATTACGTTTTCACTGCCTATATAGTAAGTTAGGCTATACTGATTTTCTGTTGTGCTGTTTAGTTATAGCTATAGCTATATTTTAGTTATAGTTATATTAGCAATTTTATATTCACCAGTAATCTTAATATTAATGTTACGTTTAATTATGCTACGTATCCACTATAATGTATAATGTTTACTTTACAATATTATCCCCAACTCACTTGGGAAATCAGTTTCTTGAAGTCAACTTTGTGAATGGTTTCGACCGAATCCTACAAAAAGAATCGGTTCAAAAGAACAATTCGCCTGCGAATTGAACAATGGACATAATTCAAGCGTGAACAGTAAGACAAACAGGCAGGACCCCTATGGTTTCCAAACAGGAGCGCACTGTGATTTGACTGGTCATCCAGTGCAGTGACTACGTTTGCGTTTGCTCTTGAATTATTAATTAGAAAGGGGGTTGTTAGGAACGCGCGTTTGAACTGCTTTCGTCTAAAAAAACGCCAAAAAACGTCCATCTGAACGCATGTTTACGTATACCTATAAGTAAAGCAAGAACACGTCCTGTTAACGCCTACCAAACAGAATGATGTTTCAGTGGGCAGCTGCTATTAGATGATAATTTGTCATGGCAGGCGCTACACACGCATCTGTTTGCGCTGAGGATGTGCTGTCAGGCGTTTAATGTATGCAGTTTGGACAAAGAGACTGGAGGAATGCAGAGAGCGCATGTTGCTTTGTGGTGTGTGTGTGTGTGTGTGTGTGTGTTTCCCCCTCAGGCCAGCAGCTCTCAGTGCGTCTGAGAGGGGAAGACCCTCCTTTGTGTTTAATCATGAACTATCAGGCCAAATCCTCTCCCATCAACCCATTTCTCTTTCATTATTAACACTTGGACAGAAAATAATGTGTGCTGCATTATCTGATATGTTTTGTAGGCTATATCTGAAACAACTAATTTATCTAATTAAATGTTAGCTATAGAGTAAGATGACCCCCATCTTTATTTATTTATTTTTGACCACCATTTTTATTTATTTGTTTCTCTGGAAACTGGCACACAATCTGATCTCAGCATTTTGATGAATATGCTAGGGGTGTCCCCGACTAAGGATTTTCACAGTCGAACCGGAATTTTCGAATCTTGCCAATAGTCGACTGATAGATATGTTTGGGGGCGGGGCAAAATAAAAATCAAGTCTGTCAGTCATTCGACAGTCATAATTACTAAAATTAACACACACAGAAAATATGTAACACACGCCTCGCAGATACAAACGGGGTAAATAATGTTTTATGTTTACTTTAAATGATAGATAGCATTAAACGTAATCGAAACCCTAAGAATTCACAACATTTTTTTTTTACAGTAGTGCTCTCATTATAACGGTATGTATATGACTATAGTTAATAAGGTTCTGCATTTCTGTTTTGAGCTGCGCGCGCTGAAGATGATCAGTAGAATGAAGCATGATAACAGGATTTAATTGATCTTATATAGAATACACTTCGTTATTTATACAACATAATATTATGACTTGTAGGCTATCTGCACGAACTGCACTGAATGCAGAAGTGAAGGTGTCTTAGCGGCTCGGAATAAACTCCAGCTAAACTCTAAATATTAATATTTAATTTTTATTATAATAGTGTTCTCATTATAATGTTATTTATATGACAGTCCCCCCCATTACTATTCCGCGTTGTTTGTCCTGCTCGCGCTATGCGCGGAAGAGATAAGGGCTTTACTACAGCGCAACTCAAACAAATTCATCTTATACGACATAAATAATATACACCATAATAAACCAGCCGAAATATTTTGAAATCATTTGTACCCTACCTGATCGAAAAAAATCCAGTCTTTCACTCTGCCTCAATTTGAGTCTCATTAGAAATTATAATAAAAAAGAAATAAAAATCCCTGCCGCCAAAATGCACCTCTGTCAGTCACGGATTATGGAAAATAAAACTAAATTTAAATCTACATCTATAGGGGTGGTGGGATTTATTCACGTAGGTTAAAATATTTATTTAAAGCTTCTTTCTTTTCAGATTCGTATTTACGGCATTATTTTAATAGGCTGTAAATTAACCTAGCACCCCCATATAGCCAAATGGTATGATCATAACACCCCGCGAATATTCGACTGTGAGACTGGGAGTCGAATCAGGCTCCTCGAATCGAATCGTCGACTATTCGAGGACAGCCCTAGAATATACAATATTTAATTTTGTCATTTAATCTGAATATCAATATTTGTGAAACAGTTTTAGGGTTAATATGGTAATACATTTGCATCGATAGTGCTGCTATTATGACATAATGTATCTTTAATTAAAATATAGACAATTAAATATATGTTCATACAGTATGCCTGTATATAAGTGATAGAATAATTTTACCTTTCAGATGAATCTCTTTTACTGGGATTGTGCTTTGTCTGTCAAGATTTGTTAATTTAGTAGTATTTTTAGTAGTACAGTTTTACTTTCTGTATTTTTTTATGCATGTATGCATGTCATGAAAATAAGTGGAAGCTAAAAAAAGTTTTTACGATTTTAGTTTTAGATTTTGGTTTATTTATTTATTCTATTACTTGTTTATTTTACTTATTGTATTTCATCCATTTGTTAATGTTGTGTATGCATGTATTTAATGCATTTTTTTAAAAACAAAAATAAATAAATACGTTTATGAGAGATTATCTCACAGTGATGCATGAAAGTTAGAGTCAGATAATTCTGGGTTGAATTTGATTATTCGAGAATTGGGTCAGTCTTATCCATGAACAAATCAGACACGTTCTGGAGTGGTGTGGATTATTGTGATGTGTTTATCAGCTGTTTGGGCTCTCACTGCAGAGCATCCATTTGTGAGCAAGTGATTAAATTATACATTTCTCCAAATCAGCTTGGGTGAGTACATTTCCATTTTTGGGCAAATTAATGATGAACAAATCATCCAGGCAAGTTCTGTGAAATGGACCCACTGATTCACTGAAAAGATCTGACTCACAGGAGTGATTTGTTCATGAATCATGCATCTCCAAATCAATCTCATAAACATGGATCTGATCAGTGCATGTATCATGCATTCTGTATCAACCGTACTAAGGTTGGATAATGCCTAGATTTAGTGACCGGGAAGGTTGTTTGTTCTGATGTTCGTAATGTGTTTATATGACATTATGGAAGTATGACAGTTTAAGATTATTATAAGGCAGTTGTGTTTGGAGCACGTGAGTGCATCTGGACCTAATAATGGCCTTATGTTATTTGTCTGTAAAACAACAATTAAGAACAATCAACAGCCCTAAAGACTCATGAAATGTCTGCCTACACCATTACAGATCCTCACAGAGCAGACAGTTGGCAACACAGATTGTGGGTTTACGTACTGTACTGGAGTGTGGTGATCATCAGATCGTATTACTTTTCTAGACTGCATGCATCAGCTTTTGCATTGCAAGAAATGTCCCTTTTACTTTGCAGTGAAACCATTGTCTTTTCTGAATCAGGAGAGAATATGCACAGATCAGTTGCCATTTACAAGTGAGTGGAATTTGATGTAAAGGACAAGGAGACGGAGGAAGTGTTATTATGGATTATTTTTATTTCTTTTGGCAAAAAGCAACAGTCTAAAGTTAAATGTGATAAATGTATGTCTTACAAACATGCAGATACTATTGTAATGTTTTTATCAACTATTTGGACTCTCATTCTGACGGCACCCATTCACTGCTGAGGATCCTTTACTGAGCAATGAAATGCTACATTTCTCCAAATCTTATGAAAAAACAAACTCATCTACATCTTGGATGGCACGAGGGTGAATAAAGGTGAGTAAAGTGCACCACTGGTAATGCATGATAAAAACTCAAGTTCAGATCAGAAAGTTCAGTCATCTCAAAGAGTATGTTTAATAGTTGATTCTAAGAAAAGTGCAGGAGATTTATTTACTTAAGACTGTAGTGAAGTGACAAGGTTTTCTGACATTCCCTGGAAAACAGAAGAGGAAGATGTTCAAATACTGACACTACACACTGAAATATACTGAGGGAGGAACAAGTATGACGTTTTTAAGGCATTGGTAAAAATTCCAATAGTGTTATTTGGAGGCTGATAGACTTTTCTGGGTAATTCATCATTCATAATCTGCAGCACAAAGAGCGCAGGACATCTGTAATGATAACATTACAGTACATTTTTTTTACTAGTTTAAAGTGGGAAGCTCTATAAGTGAAACTATTTGACAGACTGGATGTGATATATTACGAACAAATCCGTGGGTGTGAGAATTATGAATATTTTTTGCAAAATATCAATGTTGTAGCATTATTTCTGTAAAGTTGGCGGTTATGAATAGCTATGCTCAAAATATTTTATTTATTACTAGAACACATTCTCCATTCATTAAAATAGAATGTAGACTTTGTAGAATGTAGAATGTGACTTAATTTTAATAGTCACGATGCTGGGCTTTTTAAATGCATGGTGGCTAAGTAAAATGGCTTGCTGCTGGTTTGTGATTAAGGCAGATGAATGTTCCGAGGTTTCTGCATGCAAATACAGAACATAAAAGTGAAAAAACATTGAAAGCAGAAGGATTTTCATTGCAGGTCAAAATATGCACAACATATAGACTATGTTTGCTGAAAATAAGTGGCCTTGAGGTTCAAACACCAGGTGAAAACAAGTTGGAACATATTAAGAAGAAAAATACAAGCATTCTTTTGTGTACTACATATATAAATATTTTATTTTTTTAACAAAACCTGTTGTAATTGTTAAAAGATTAGGAATTGCATGCTCTTTAGCTCATAAAAACCCTTCAGAGAGCTTAAGAGTTCTAAAAAAACAGGAGAAGGGAGAATCTAAAGGCTTAATTTTATGCCATTCAAAAGCTACTTATTACAGCAGCTGATGTTGATTCTTAAGGTTTTAATGGTTATTTAACCTTAAAAAAACCTACTTGACAAAGGCAGCATTTCATGTGATCTGTATGCATAGACCCCAACTGATATTTGTATCTAGTAGTACAACATTAGCGGCCCCTGCACTGAGGGGTTGCCATGGTGATGTAAGAGGCAGGGACATAGGTATCTTAGGACGGCACTAAATCAATGTGTAGACAGTTTGGCTGAGCCAATATTTTGTAAATGAGACTCCAAGGAGACCCACCCACCCTGACAAAGGGAATTGTGTCCAGGATATTCCATGCTTTACACTCAGCTCTACATTTACCCTTACTTCCATTACACTTACTATTTGTCAGTACATTCACTTAAGAGTGCTTCTAATTTATTTGTTTGTAATTGTTTTTTGTTTTTTTTATTGTGTGTGTGTGTGTGTGTGTGTGTGTGTGCAATCATGCAATCCACCAAGCAAAACCCTTTCAGTGTAATGTAAACCCTTATAATGTTTTAGATATACTCATTATTTATATACTCTGAATTATTCATTCACATATATTAAAATATGACATATGTAATGACAATAGATATTCTTTTTGCACCTTCACCAGTGGACCAAAATTGCCCACTTCAACAGTGAATGGTATACTTAAATACTGGCAGATATTAACTCATTTATCCTGGATAGCCACAGATGGCAATGTTTCAGTGACAGAATGAAAAATGTCTTCAGATTCTCTGGCAGGGAAAGCTTGTTGACATTTGTGTTTGCGTGAGAAAATAAGAGCCATGGAAATATCTGACCTCTCCTGTGATGGGTTTACTCAATGATCCCTGCTGGGCTTCCTGTCTCTGCTTTAGCAGAACCGTGAGAAACCAGGAGAAATACAAATAGGACCATAACAGATCCAAAGATTTCTGAAATGAACATCACTGTGACATTTGTGATTCCGGTTCTCGTTATCATACTGCATAAACTGCAGACCTCAGGGAAACATCATTTGCAATTCCTATTACAAGGGATGTGTCAACATTTTAAAATTAGGCCTATGCTTTATGTTTTGTAAAATTGCATGTCTAGTTCAATTACATTAAAAACCGCTAATAGGACTGTCAGGTAATTAAAATATTTAATCATGATTAATCTCTGATCTTTTTTTACATTATTTATTTTTTACTTTCTTTTAAAATTCTTTGTTAATTGGATCTTATGTGTTTACGTCATGTCCGTAAACAAAAAGAAGGTATGGCTACTATATTACCTGTGTGGGTTGTATAGTGTTGCATAGAATTTGAATCCAAAAGTAAAAATGACTGAAAATGTATTTATCCTCAGGTCATCCAAGATGTAAATGAGCTTATTTCTTCAACAGAACATTTTAAGAAATAGCGATTCATTTAGAGACCAAGCCTGCACAGTAGCGATTCATTTGGAGCCAAAAGCTACATCTGATTTCGGAGGCTGCATCCTCCAGAGGTCGCATTTGAAGGCTGCACACATCATTAAGGATGTCTGATTTAAGAATAGTACCCACAATAAAATTCACTGTTATTCTTTGTGTGGTGTAAAATACTATTATTTATTTTTTACTTTGCAATTTAATGGTTACTTTTCTTAAATGAGACTTCCCCGATGACGTATGCAGCCTTCAAATGCAACCTCCGCAGGATGCAGCCTTCCAAATGAGATGCAGCTAAAGTTTGTATGGTAGTGATTCATTTGGAGCTTGAGTCTGTGCAGTAGTGATTCATTTGAAGCCCGAATCTGTGCAGTAATGATTCATTTGAAGTATGAGTCTGCACAGTAGTGATTCATTTAACTTATTAATTGGTCCTGGTATCAGCAAACAATGATGCTACACTTTTTTTTCTTTTTTTTTAACAGCAACACAGTGCCTGCATCAGTGAAACATTCAAATAAGGTCAACACACACTGAAACAAGATGTAAAATACGTCTCTGATGTCCCCATTGTGTATATACAAACTTTTAACTCAAAATACCTTACAGATAATTTTTATAGCTTGTTAAAACATATGAGCCAAAACGCACCATTTTCGTGTCTTTCCTTTTAATGCAAATAACCCTGTGGTCCTGGGAAGAGGGCGGAGCTGCAAGAGCTCATGCTCCAGCAATAAAGGTGCTAGCCTTTGCAAATAAATCCTCCACTAGAACAAGCTTGTATTCTTTACAGAAAACGAACTCGGTTTAAAAGGCAGTCATCAGAATGCACTGTGCATTAATAAAAAAATGCACTTTATGAATTACACAGATGGGCTAAGCATCTATAGCGCAAGCTATTACAAACTTTATAAGCAATTATGAGCTCAATTTATTCCAGTGGCCAACTTCATATTGCTTTCATATGCAATTTTAACTCCCACATTCCTATTTACGATCATTCTAGTAGCACGTGAAGGCAGCATCAGTGAAAACAGACAATGGTAGCTTTAGCAACATTAGCCTTACAAAGTAACAAGAAGCTTTTTCAGAAAAGTAATTTGGAAAACTAATGTGTGCTAGTTAGTTCTTCTGGAGGTGTAGCTGGATCACAAACAGGCACTGCTCAATCCTTCAGGAGCAATTTTTTTCCAAAATCTGCTTCATACTGACCCTCATTCACAAAGCAGTACAGTGTAAAATGATTCACACAGACATAAACGAATTTCGGTAGAGTTGAGGGAGCATTTTCTTTCAAAAACTAAATGAATCCACCTCGTCTTCAGCAGCTCAGATTTCAGGAGTAAACTAAGAGAGCTTTGTGAATTAATACATCCAGCTACACAGACATTCTCATCAGTGGAGCAGTGGCAGACTGTTTACAACTCACTGGGGCGGTTCTATGTTAAAACAGCAGTGTCTGTCAACCCTTGTGGGTGGGGCTTGTGTCTGATGTGACGTCACATTTAACACCAATGCTGAAAATAGGTCGTTGGGAGACAATGCTTATGATTTAAGGGGATTAAATTTTTATTATAGGATGGTTGTGTACATATGCTGCCAGCACACATTTATGTCTAAACAACATGTGAAAGTGAATTTTGCCTTATTAGGTACCCTTTAAAATAAAAATGTATTTTGCTGATTATTGTCTTTTATTCCCTACCCGAAAAGTTAATGGTCATAGTTTATTTTGCGGATCCTTTATGTCAGATACGACTGAACAATATTGACTAGCCTACAACTTGGATAAGATTCTTAAAAGTTTCACACCAACAGCACACGTTACAGAAAATTATGCACAACATGTGAAAATTGGCATGTGTTTTACTCACCCTCAAAGCCATCCTAGGTGTATATGCCTTTCTTCTTTCAAACGAATCCAATCGGGATTGAAAAATTGTCCTGCATTTCTAAGCTCTATTCTTGATGATACACATGCAGCGTCAGCAACTCATTTATCATTTATCAGACTACTCGGTAAACCCAGGCGAACTTCGACAGTTGTTTTAACCAGCTCATTTGGTTTATATATTGCCACGTTATGTGTTTTATGTCATCCTTTTCAGTTCATCAAATGTTTATCTTCTTTTTATTTAGCTACAGCAATAGCTTGATGCCTTTGATTATATTCAGGATTTCCTGTAGTGCCATCTCTTCTATTATTTCTGCAATGCATATGTGGAGTTTCAGCATGAGGGCACCCTCTGGTTTACAGTATGAATGAAACAGATTGCATGTGTTTAGTCTGTCATTTTTGGACTTAAATAGGTAATGTCTTCTTTCTACACTAATTTGTGAACTATATTTGCTCAAGAATGTTTTGAGTTTTGAGTGAATGTGGCCCGCTTGGCCTCTGAACTTGAGTACCTCTGGGCTGGAGAATACCCATAATGCACTGTGAGAGTCACGTCTCTCCAGAAGATGGTGGCTGAAGCTGAATGAACCATCCATCCATCTTCCAAACAGCTTGTCCACAGCTTGTAAATAGTTCAATTGCGGTTTATGCATGTTTGAGTTTAAGATAAATCTGTTCATTACTACTGGAGCTCCAAGTTCGCCAAGATCTCAAATGATTATTAAACGTCAAGCACAACATATGTAAAAGCAGCAGCCCTTCAGGCGCACTCAGTGTCCAAATTCACTCACTGCTCTTCATTCTCTCTTGTAAGTGAAGTGTATTAGTGGACTAATATAGGCAATAGTGAAAGACTGGTCACCTGATCAAATTCAAATCAAATTCAAATGCTGAAATTTTCTTTTATTTATTATATTGTGGTCGTAGAAAAAAAACTAATGCATTTTAAATGTTCTTTGATGTTACATTAAGATGATACATGATACAGGTAAACATGAAAATCTTCTTCTCAGAAGGAACGATTCAAATATCTGCACCACGAAGAAGTAATTTAAACTAAAATCCATGGAGAATCTGTGTGTAATGTTATGGTGTAGCTTCTCAGTGCACGGCTTGAGCTGCGATGCCCACTTCACAACACTGTTTACAGTCTGTTTTCTTTCTTTCAACCCATGTGTTTATATTCCAGAGCGCCGCTGCTCTTCCAGACTCATAATCCTCTTTAGCTGAGACAATACAGAAATCCTCAGCCACAATATTCCTCATTCTTCTCTGTCACTGCCATCTTGGCTCAGCGGCCTTCTTCTCGCACTTGCAGATACTAAAAATAACCTCAGTGGAGCGGAGGTAGCCATGGTAACATCAAAACGCATGCAATGGCGACGAGTGATCTCCAGAAAACATGGCTGAGTTTGAAGAGCACACACACCCCCCCGTGAATCACATTTCGTCACGGTGTAGGTCTGTGTTTTATGGCTCCTGCTTTCTCACACATGACTGGACAACAAGGCCATGTGTGCATGTAAATAAGGAGACAGTGCTGAATCTTTTATCCTTCGCAGGGCTGTATGTAGCAGCTGTGCTGCACTGTATTTTCATTTTAATATATTTTTTGGTAGCAGTTTTGAATATATTATAATGTATTGCATATTTCAATTCATCAGTTGCAATCTGATGAACCGTGAGCAATACAATACTGTACATTTTCCTTAATATATAAATTATTATAGAATAAACTACAACATTGATATTTTTTCTGTATAAATTGAATAACCAAATGACAGTGTTTGGGAACTGAGTTTACAACCAATGCATGTTTAGTGAAATATTGTATTTGATGATGCAAAGTACTGAATTTGCCCTTGCGTGTTTCACAATAACCCAGAAATCATATAATTTCTTGTTATTTAATCAGAATTAAAGTGTATTTTAGTTTAAACTTATATTAAATGGAATTACAGTATATAACTTAAGAGTGCTTATCCACTTAAGTAGGACTTAGTTATACATGCAATTTCATAATTCTATTCTCTTTGAAATATGGTTAAAGTGTACTGCCAGATACTGACAAGCATTTTGGGTAAACTAAAATATACTTTAATTTAATTTCTATTGAGACGTGTATTTTGTTTTTATATTTTCATATTGAACATTAATAATGAATAATAATAATGAAGTTGCAATTTAGTACATGTAAAATATTTTAAATTGGAACATAAAATTGCATAACAACACAGCATAGTTTAAGTAAAACTTTTTTTAATTTGATATTATTACAAAGTGCACTTTTTTATAAGTGTAAGTGTGTTAAGAAACATAAAAGTCATAAAAGTGTAATGTTAAAGTGCATGAAAGTGGACTTTTACTTCATTAATATTATATGATTTACATAATAATATTATATTATTTATTTATGAGTACAGGGTTTTTTTTTCCCCAAGGGCTGGAAAAAAGTAAAGAATTTCTATGAAAAATATTAAATAAACATATTTGCATGTATCGTATTTGGATACCACAGTCTAGTGAAGTCGTGCGATGATAATAATGTAACCTGTAATATTTTAAATGGATCACTGCACACTGCTTTTAGTAAATACTATTTTTTAAAATAGTGTGTATAGCAAATATGTAGCATAGGCAGTATTGTATTATTCTGAATGCAGCCACCAGATATTTTATCCCATGATGCAATGCAGTGAATTTGACCTTCTCTCAGTTAATGAACCAGAACTGCAATTGAACTGAATATGGCTTTGTCTGGAATATAATGCTGACTGAACATTCTTAAATAAATGCCTACACTTATCCATTAATTTGTTTGTTCGTTCATTCGTCATCTTGGAAATACATGCTTTTATTTTTTAAACCAAATTTGTTTTGAGTTGTTTTGTTGTGCCTCTTGGCAAATTTATTATTTGATATTCTGAATAGTGGCTGTAATTACTTACTTCTGGTTCACTCATCACTCAGACATACTGTGAACATATTATATACTACAGGATAAGCATACTGTGCTTTTTCAATGATAACCACAGCTGTATAATGCATCCCACGATGCATTGTAAAGTTCTCAACTTGACTGCCAGTGTCAACAGCAAGGATTTAATAAAAAGCATTAAATGAATTGAAAGCAATAAGTACATTTTATATTTTCTCATTATTTGTGTGTTTATTTGTTACTTTTTGTAATCTGTTGGTGCTTACTGCAAAACTACATTTAATCAAAATACACACAATCTTTTGGGAAAGGAATATGTGAAGTCAGTGATTTTTCTGCAGACGTTTCTAGTGAAGGTGTGGGTGGTGAACTCATGTTTTACAGCCAGCGTGTCAAAACTTTGAGCTTGTTATAAGCTTACTGCATATAGCATAAAATCTATTTTAGCACCATTAAAGTACAGACAACATTGTTGTCCCAGTTCACACGGATCTGTGAAAGTGACTAAAATCACTGTATTACGCATTCCAGGCCAGTAGTTGGCGATGGTTCTTTGTAAAGAAACCCTACATATCTGTGTACAAACACATTCTCAAGTACTCACACGTGACAAGAGACAGAAACACTAAATAAAATGTTCTCTATTATAGATCAGTGGAGTGAACATGTAATACACATGCACATAACATCACTGTTTTCACAAATTCAAAATTTGTAGTTTTATACTGAGACAATAATTTTATCTTTTTCAAAAATGTGCACTTTGAAACCCAATTTTGAAATGTGTTTTCAGCTCTCCAAAATGGTAATGTCATGTAAATGCATGGGCAAAATGCATAAAAATAAAAGATACATTTTTACTTGAAACAGTGTTGTTAACACCCCTATACATTGAGATTGAACTGAAAAAAGGATAAAAATTTTGACATCAGTGAACCAACCTATACGCTAATTTATATATTAATAACTAATTTTTATGGGTTAAAACAGGCAGAAGTGCACTGAAAAAAAGAGAAAGAGAAAAAAAATCTGATGAACAATGAACTGTATTAATATAAAATAATTTTCCATGTTGCATTTTTACAGGTATTTTTATAATTTAAATTATTTTTAATTATATTGTTTAATTTTGTATTTTTTGTTTTGTTTTACAGTTTGCACAGATGTTTAACTCTTTAAGTTAACAATTGCAATTGACCACTTTTTAAGTTTTAGAGGAATTTTCATTATTCCTAAGGGTGATTCCTTTTAGATAAAAATAAAATTAGTGATGTCAAATGATTAATCGTTGGTGCAGTCTGCAGAAGATAACCAGAGAAACCAACATTTGAGGGAAAACAACCTTAAATTGAAATCAGAGAATCTAAAAATCAATTCTAATCTCTGCAACAAACTTAAATCAATTGCCTTTTCCTGCAATCTCACACTCTCATTTTAAACATAAATATAAACGATAGAATCATCTCTTTATATCACTCCAAACAGCTACTTATCCTCTCCTCGCTCCCCCACAGGAAACAGCTTTTGGGACCCACTAATGACATATACAAACTAGGAATTGAATGAATATTTAATGAAGTCTGTCTGTTTGATGATGTAAGTGAATAATCTCACCGTTTAAAAAGATCAAAGCATCAAAACTGGCATATCATATGTGCTCCGTATTCTGCGCTGACGGCTCCACAGCTCAATGTTTTTGCCCATAGCATCTCGTGAAGTAATTAAACGTGCCACATATGCTATCAAATTAATTCAGTGACCCAGAGATTGTGCAAAGCTTTAAAGTCAACATGAAACAGCATTCGTAACCTATTTTGGTAGTGTTATGCATATCAGCTTGATTTTACCCATTAGGAGTTGATTGGAGCGTCATCAATCGTTTCTGCATCACAGCTGCTTTGAAGGGATCGAGGAACTGAAAAATAAGAGGACATAAGACAAAAGCAAGTTATTAATAAATGAAAAAGGAAAGAATATTGTGCAATGATAAATAACGGACAACAAAATCATGTATATAAAAAGTATGTTTTAGTTTCATGTTGACATAAACCTTTAAAGTACAGTCACATTAGTAAAAAAACACAACAAACATGACTGTGTCTTTAATGCTCAATAGTTTAAAAACAAAAGGAAAATGTTTTTTCCACCAAAATATTGGGCAGCACAACTGTTTTCCACATTGATAATGATCAGAAATGTTTCCTGAGCAGCAAATCAGCATATTAGGATGATTGCTGAAGGATCACGTGACTGTAAAGACTGAAGTAATGCTGAAAGTACATACATGTATGTTCATATATTACCCAGTAGGATGTCAAAAAAGGGGTGGGAAGCTCTGAGGAAGAAGAAAGGAGCTGACAGAATTGAAATATGACAGAATTTGACTATCCCTTTAAGTGTGTTGAGTTGTGTCCAGCTGCTCAGAATATTTTTATACATTTGCTTTCTCATCCACAATTTTGGAAGAAGAAAAAAAAAGTAAGGTCAAAACAGAGGCAAATGAAAGTCAAAAACATATCTGAGTCATCATTGTTTGATGTTTGCCTCTGAGGTAAACTCTAAAGGAAAAAACAGTGAGAGGAACAGTGTGAGCCAGAAAGAGTCATGTTTGGAGAAAGCTTGGAAAATGACACAGACAGCAGGACATAGAGGAAAGTGAATCAGGAGTGCGCTTTTCCCAGAACCTGATGAACCTTTCCAGCCATGAACAATGACTGCAGAGAGCACTCACACTCGCGCCTGCAGCCCGCTCCAATTTATCTGATTAAAATCACAGCTGAATGCAAGAGAGCTGTACTATTAATCTTCATTACAGGCAAATTCAAAGGAGAAGAGACACGCTTTTGACAAGGCTTTGAATAAACAGCTCTGTGACTCAGCAGCACTCACAAAGCACCGTATCCACTGAATAAAGAGAAATCTAGAGCTGCTCGCTATTTCAGACGAGACTCTGAATTCAAAACATGCTGTAGAACAAAACAGTTAATGAATGTATTCAATATGAGCATTAGTGCAGCTGTTGTAATTACTTTTTAGGTTGATACTGTCTTCAGTAGCTTCGTCAAGCTATCAGTGCACCAGCTATTCTGCCTCAGGGTGGAGAACTGTTGCTATGGTATTGAATATCGAACTGCCCTTGTGAAAAAAAAAGTGTACGTGCTTTATGTTATTATATACTTTAATTGAGCAATACTACATGGGTAGACGTAAGATATGGCTGTATATCGACACAGCTGTGATTTGGGCGTAGGTAATCACAGTGTTCTGATATACAGGCCTATCTCACTTCTACAAGTGTGATATTGCGTTTACAGTTTAATGGAATAAGTGTGTAAATACACAAAAAATAACAATGGAGTATCTTTAAAAGTCCTCTTTTGTGCAGAACTACTTCCTTCTGCCACAGATTCAAATCAAAAGTTGATCATTTTAACAGCTGAGCCCAAGCCTCCGTTGCTAATTTCAAAAACATCACTTTAGAACAGTAACAAAGGAACATAGAGTTGCTTCATTAAATTCTTTTTGTATTATTGTATTAAAAGCAGTGTATTATGAGTAGTAGAGTGTTATGAGAGACAGACTTAGTTTGGTTACACTTCATTTTGATAGTCCATTTCGACATTCTACTAACTATTAGTAAATTTGTAACTACATGTCAACTAATTCTCATTAATTCTCAACTACATGTTTACTAACTCTCAGAGTAGACTGTTAGGGTAGGTTTAGGGTTAGTAGAATAAGTTGACATATACTTGCAAAGTTTCTGTAAGTCAGTATGTAGTATGTTGTGGAGCCATTAAAATAAAGTGTTAAAAGATATTAAGCACACAGTCTACTAATACTCTAATGACTGCTTGTTGACATGTAGTTGCAAAGTTACTTACTGTTAGTAGAATATCTAAAGTGGACTATCAAAAAATAAAGTGTTACTGTGTGTTTACCTGCATCTAATCCAGCATTCATTCTTCAGCTCAATCTCATATTCACAATAAAACATTAGTTTGAACGTCCAATAGACTCTATCCTTTCATCTGTTAAAGGTGATTTCCAATGACAGTGCAGTTCAGTGCATTCGTTGGTTGCATCTTACAAGCTGTTGTTAAAAAATAACTTTTGTTTCAATATATAAGTATTTATTGCTGACTCGTAAAAACAGTCTCTTGTTGCCATCTAAAGGCGGAACAATGTCCCTAAAATCACTATTATGAACACACCTTGTTCCTACTAATTTATTGACTAATAATGTTTCATAAACAACAACAACAGCCATCATAAAAGTTGCTAGGCAATTTAGTCAAACGTTCAAAGGCAGCACTCTGATAAACAGCATTGAATTTACATAAACATGATGAGATTGCCAAAACTATTTGCTCTGGAACAAGAAAAAATTTATGAGACCTAAGACTGCCCACTAGGTTTTCCAAAAATGAATTATGTCTCATGTTTTACCCCTATAGAGACACCAAAGCCAGCAGTAAATTCAAGAAGATCTGGCAGAGGCAAGGTGCTCTCTCTGCAGGTTCATGAGCACAGAACGGCCGCTGATGCCCTGGAACTCGCATCTCCAAAAAAAAACACTTCTTTTGTGCTCAACAGAAGAATTTGTTTAGAAAACCTTGAGGATGAGTAAATGTGTGAATTATTGCTTTAATTTATTCAAAATAGTTTTTGAAGCAATGGTTAAACTCTATAGCAGGGGTAGGCAACATCGGTCCTGGAGTGCCGATGTCCTGTATAGTTTAGCTCCAACCCTAATCAAACACACCTGAACAAGCTAATCAAGGT
>JAUMHE010000059.1:1426421-1478135 GCA_032359235.1 Enteromius mattozi | reverse complement strand
TTTTAATAATAATAATAATAATAATAATAACAACAACATCAATAATATCAATAATAATAATAATAATCTACACACTATAGTTTTAAATGCCATAGTTGTTGGTTTCATTATTGCATATTAGCTAAGAGAGTAAAAAGCCCTGGAAGTATTGAGTTCAGAACAGATTACAAAAAATTTAAATTAAAATAAAATAAGGTTGCATTGTTTTGTATTTTAAGGTGTTGTATAACTACAAAAATAAGTACTCAAAAAAATAATGTACAATGAAAAAACTGTAAAAAATTTTACTTAGAAATTGCTAGTATATTTCATAAATAAATTATGAAAAATGGCAAGCAACACGTGTTATCAAGTTGAAAGATTGGAATATTTCTTGTAAAATGTATTCTACTGATCTTTGTATATATTTATTTATTTATTACACTGACTTTTGGGTTAGGGTAAATTTTAGAGTTTGGTTTTAGGTTATGTGCATAATTTGTAGTAATTAAGAGTTACATAAAATAAAAATATAGCATTTTTTGCCAAAATGTTTAAAATACTGGTAGCACTTTCTTTTACAGTCCTGTTCCTCATGTACATACAATGTACTTATTATAGTAATTACAATAACTAGGTAATAACTATGTACTAACCTCAACCTACCCCTAAACCTAAACTTACCTCATGTAGTTACCTTATATCAGCAGTGCTTCTGTGTAAGTACATGTACTGTAAAATAAAGTGCAAACTAAATATTTCCATATAAAATAAAAAAAAATCTGCATCAGGTTTTCAATACTTAAATCATTTGCTAGAAATGTTTATACGACAAACACAAATAGCAGCTGTTCTGTTGAGCACGCTCTCACATGTGACCGTCCATCACACAGACAGCATCTGAAGGCTAAAGCTCAGCGATGCGGACCCAGCAACTTTCAACGGCTACATATACGCTTTTTTTTCTCCCTTAAGCATGTTTGCAAATGTGTGTGTGTGTGCGAGAGAACGTGCGAGAGCGGAGGTGGAGTTAATTGGCTTTTTATGACTTCAATTATATAACATTATGAACATACAGGCTTAGCAGCTCGTATGTGGCCTCTATTAACAATGTCTTTTGGATTAGCGACTGGGCTTAAGGTTTCTGGCACTGAGCTGTAGCTCATCATAGATTTTAGGAGCACCCGGTGCGCGAGGGTTTGAGAAACGTTACTCGAGACCGTAATCCTGAAAGAGCGATTGCAAACTTGACCACTCCAGATAGAAATCTCGCTGTTACGAGGAGACGTGCGTTAGCGCGGTACAACAGCACCGGCGTCACTGACCTCACACCAAATACTGTTTCCGAGCAAAAAAAACACAGTCTCTCTTCATTACGGCGTTAGTTTATTCTTTAAAAGCAAATGGTGTGGAAGCAAAACAAGCATGTGCCCGTCCTGAAGCGCAGCTCCTAAGGTGTTAACTAATCTCCAGTGACCAGTCTGTGTGCTGCCTTCACTAATTGCTCCCTGTATTTCAGTCTGGTGTGAGAGCAACCATTGTAGCGAGCGCCCGGCTGGCCCCCAGAGGTCTCACACCTTCATTATCACTCTTTATTGCAAAACCTTCCATGGGCACTCAGCACCAAACAGCCTGTGCGATAAAAATAGAGCCTTTCCCCTCCTCTCCTTTTGGTGGTTTCAGTTTTAATTACCAACACAGCGCCCGAGCCCGAGTCCTCAGCAGGCTGGGCTTTTTGTTCACTAATTAAAGCGAGGAGGGAGTTTATTGAAGGGACCCCAACTATGTGCTCTCATCTATTATTAAGAGGGCAGGACAAATCATTTTCAAATTTAAACGCTGAAACCTGTCCAGGGACGCACTGGGGTTCGTACAGAGGGGGAGGAAAGACGGCATCGAACGAGTGAGCGAAGAAACGTTCGCGACGAAATACAGAAGAAAGCCGGCTTTTGTCTTGCCAAGGGTGCGTGTTGGCACCCATCACGCATTATGACGCTCCTGTCAGGTACAGTCTGGCAGAGACTGCGTTCCCACCCTCTCGGAGCCCGCCATCTGTCTGCGACGTCACCTCATTGACGCTTTCTGGGTCAAACCGCGTAGCATCGCTGCTAAACTCACTAGCGACCATCCACAGCTTGGATCCCACCCTGATTTAATTGGTGTACCCCCTGTGTGTGTTTTGGCTAAACAGAGGACGTAAATAAGCAAACAGCAGGCAGGTAATAAGAGGGCGGGATGGAAGACGAGATTGATGCGGGGAACTTCCTCTCTGACCCGACTCGGTCGAGCGTTTGCTCCCGAATTTGACAGCCGCACAGGTAAAAACTATATAGAGGGGTGGAAAGTGAACAGATTGAAAATGTAACATACTCTCATAATTATAATTGAATCACAAAAAGCAAGCCGTCACTTGCAGCATCCGATGTTTTTTTTTTCCTAGGCCAACCAGTTACTAGAATTTTGCCGAAATGGAGTTCGTAGGCTTATTCAAATTAGGCCGGTTTGGTTGCTGTAGGTTGACGGGGTGCAGTGAATAGCGAAGAGAGGATAATGAATTTAGCTTGGCTGCGGAGTCTGTGAAACTTCCAGCGGCCTAACAAGCACTACGCACTCTTTGAGCAATTAGTCACTGTCAAATAGGGGCAAATGTAGCACTCTCTACATGCTTGTTAGGTAAAAATCTACACAGAGGTCAGTGACACTAAGGAAAATGCAGCGTTACCCACCGATTCACTGGGGGAACAATACTATTTCTTAAAGCCAAAAGGCTTTGGTTTTCTTTTACGGTAAAATAAGCAACACTCTTAAGAATAAAGGTTCAAAAAGGCATAGAATTTTTGGTAACACTTTATTTTAGGGAGTCTTAACTAGTTGCTTATTAGCATGCATGTTACTAGAATATTAGCCATTTATTAGTAGTAATTAAGCACATATTTATGCCTTATTCTACATGACCTTACTCTACATCTCTTATCCTACCCAACACCTAAACTACCTTACTAACTATTATTAAGCGGCAAATTAGAATTTATTGAGGGAAAAGTTGTAGTTAATAGTGAATAAGTGTTCCCTATTCTAAAGTGTTAGCAATTTTTTTTGTTTCTCCAAATAACCTTTCAGTAAAAGAACTGTTTCTTTTTTAGAGTTAAGAATGTTTTAGTAATCTAGAAGAACCCTTTTACTCTAATCTAAAGAACCTTTTTTTAGGTTCCATGGAAGGTAAAAGTTCTTCATGGAACTGTCAGTGCCAATTATTATTAAGAGTGAATGTAGAAATTTAGCTCAGAACTCTCATAGATTACATCCCTCTGGAATCGTGGGAAGAATGGCGAAAGGGCATTCTGAAATAATTAAAACGAATACTTCACCTCAATATTGATGCTTTCGCAGCCAAGAAAAGTATTTTAAACTGGGCGAGATATTGCATTTTGAAAGATCGCTTGGCTATCTCTTGGTTTTGTTCTACAAAGGCGACGGTACGATGCGGCGCCTTACAAATTATCTACATCTCGCATTTAATATAGTTCATCATTATGACCCTTTAAGAACAGGCACTTATAAGGCCTTCGCCTTGCGTCTGTTCTGGAAATCAAACACTTCAACAGTACACCAGTCCAAAATAAATGTCACCGCCTCTTGCAATGCAGCTTTGCTCACTTTGAAATATAGATTTTTCAATTACCTACTGAGAACCTACATTTTCGGTATCAGACACCCCACCAAGCGTTCATTCACACAAGTGATTTTTATCTCTCTTTTTTGTTATGAGTGAGCTATAATCTTTATCGAAATTGTTGAATTGCATTTAGCATAAATGAAGGCCAGTTTTAATATAAATCTAAAACAAAAAGCAAACACGAGTGGCATTTTAAAAAAATGTCATCCAAACTAAACTGAAAAATTAGAACTATTTTCACTCAGAAAATTGCTAGTAAAGAAGTGACAAGTAACGCAATGAATTAAACGTTCAATTTCTTGTGAAACAGACTTGTTCTATTTACAACTTCAGGGAAACCGTTTTTTTTTTTTTTATACAGCGTAACACACTGTGACATCACATGCTTTTTTCACCCCTCCATTTTCATTGTGTAAAATTATTTAATTTTAGGATATGCATTTAAAAAGGTACATTTCTCCCTTGGATGGATTTTTCCAATATATAGAAGGACGGATATATAGGTCAGAGACCCTAACGCCTTATCAGAAATTCACCATTGCCTGGTTATTAAGGACAGCTTAGGTGGAGAAGGCTGAAGTACCACGAGGGGTTAAGGTGAATTGATTGCCTGTGGACATGTTAAACATGACCCTGTCAGGCCTGCACTCCACTCCTAAAATGCGCCAACCTGTGCACCTCGCTGCAAGTAATCAGCTGTAGAAAGGGTTTAATAAAATTCGGAGGGCCCGAGAACTGGCCCCAGGGGGTGTTTTCTACCAACTTGAAAATAATCAAAACCTGCGGCAAGAGACATTTGCGGCGTGTTATCGCAGAGAGCATAGTAAATGCCTCACCATATCAGAGCCCTTTAAAAATATAAATAAAATTGCCGCATGGCCGCTTCATACTAAAGCTGCTCGAAACACGTGAACTCTGAGAGGACGGGACGGGAGCACAACAACGGCGCGGGGTGTCGGGTAAATGTTCGCCACATTCACAGGCACCAGCTTGCGGCACGGGGGCAATGAGAGGATAATTACGGGGGTAACTTGGGCTCAATCTGTCTGCGTGCCCCCTCCCCCTCCCTCTTGAAGGGGTGTTTCCCTTGATTAGCCCAACTCGGGGTGCAGCCCCCTCTGCGGATAGCAGATTGAAGTTCATCACGGGGGTCTCAGCTGCCAGTGTGTAGCGATGAATTGCCTGCTGTAAGAAGGTGTTGACAGGAGCAGCTGGACATCAGCGAGTGATGAAAAGAAAGGGAAATTCATTGAGACCCGAGACAGAACGGTCCGCTGGGGAGAGAGAGGCCTCGGAGAGAGAATCTGGCATCTGCTGGACGATAACCGAACTGCAGCCTGTCCTGAAGGAGTCAGGGAAATCTAGGAGGCTGTGTTATGTCATCAAAAAATATTTTTTTAATAATTAGTTTTAATTTAATAATAATAAAAAATAATGATAATAATTAGTACATTAGTACTACATTACATAGTAAATGTATTAACTAACATGAACAAAATAAACAACACATGTATTGCAGTACTGTTCATTTTATGTTAACTAATGAACCTTTTTGTAAAGTGTTATCGAAATAATAATATATGTCTATAATAATAGCAGCAATAATGATGTCCAAAATAAGTTTTACATATTTAGAAAAAAATTCATTAAAATAAATGGTAACAACAACAACTACAATGATAATAATAATATTAAAAATTCAATTATATTTTGGGAGTTTAATAATCATATACTAGTGAGTTTCAACATTAAAAATAAACATAATATTTTTAATAATAATAATAACAACAATACAAAACACAAGTATTTTGTTATAACAATAATAATAAATGAAATGCAAGATTTAAATAATTTGAAAAACATATTACACTGTTTTTGATCAAATGTGAAAAACATTGCATCAAATTGTATTTTCAATAATAATAATAATAATAATAATAATAATAACAATAATAATATACTGTTATATACATTTAACATACGATAATTACACTATTAATATTATCTAATTTATTTAAAATATTATTTTAATTAAAAAATCTAAAACAAGGCATTATATTTTTAATCATTTTTTAAAACAAAAACTCATTTAAAAACCTATGTTGGTTTAATTTATATTTGTTTTATAAAAATGTGTTAAAACGAATTAAATATCCTCATAATTCCTGTAGGCTAAATAGTGGAAAATCTCATGTGGTTTCACTCGCCCACCACAAAACTGTCAGAACGTCAACAAAGTTATCATGCAAATTGTGTGTGAAAAATAATGACTAATGCCTCAGACTGAAGCTGCTCACATGTGAGTAAAGAGTAAAAACAAATAGCCCAGTTAGTTGTGATTCCCAGTGTAAATGAGGTATGATGGTGAGTGTGCTGGCACACCGAACCTCAGCCTCTGCCAGTGCCCTGGGGTTACACTTGGCTCTATTGGTGTGATTTCACTATCCTTAGCATTAATGAACTGCCTACCCGTGCAAATGAGCTTTTAATGGGTGTTACTCTGCTAGTGCGGTCCTACCTCGCACAAAAGGCGTTTTACCGGCCGACGCCACCCTCCCAATTTCGCCTGAGTAAGTAATTGTGGGTTGCAATCACACCGGCACTCCAATAAAGTGCTAAACAAGGTCACTGCTGCACTCACTGGAATAAGATCACCTATTTGGTCTTTCCAAAAGATGTGGCCTATATTCTCCCAAAAGATTTTGGATTGCTTTACACTGCAATGCAAGAACTGTCCTTAATTTGCGTGGAAAACTGACTCATTGCTAGTTAAGGAGTTAAGGATTTGAAACAATACTGCATATTTTACATAAAATGTTAATCCGCTTTCATGATTTTCCATGCACAGAAGTACCCCATTTAAAAAAAAATGATAATGATTAGTATGGAAGAATAACTTTTTTGAGGCACTTGACAAATTTCCATGTCCCCAGTCATGTTTTCTTAACTTCACACCGAAACAACGCGTGTGTATATATTTCTAAAATAGCAACTTTGAGTTTTAGTATATAAATTTGGCTCAAAATATAATTTACTGTGATTAGGTTTTAAATTTGAGCCATCATGGGATAACTGGATAATTTCTACAATTCAGTGGATTTTACGTTTCAACTAAACAATACTGCTTTGTTTTTACATAAAATGTTATCCAACTATCATGACTTTCCATGCATAGAAGTACCTCATTAATAAAAAAGATCATAATGATTAGTTCCTAATAATTTCTTGAGCAATTTTGGATATTAGTATAAACGAAATATAATTTATTTCACTATCAAGGACTAAATGGCCTTTTGGTAGATTTTATGTTGTCATGAAACAACACAGCATTAAATAATAATAATAATATTAATAATAATAATAAATCACCTTGCGGCACCTAAAAAAATGTTTTAATTAGTAAATTAGCATTTTTAAATATTATACACATTTGGCATAACATATAATTTATTGTAATACATATTGTTTTAATGTTTAAAATGTAAATGAATTTAAAATATTGCTGTAAAATGATTAATCACATCCAAAATAAAAGTTTACATAATATTATGCATATCTAAATACACACACATACAGTATATATGTAGAAAATATTTACATGTACATACATTGATATATTTAAATTCTTAAGATTTATTTTATTTATAAAAATATTTCATATACAAACATAACATATTTCTTAAATATATACATGCATGTGTTTGTGTTTCTATATACATAATAAATATACACAGTATACACACATATTATGCAAACAAAAACTTTTATTCTGGATGCGATTTTTAGTTTGACAGCACTAGTTTAAAACCATTAAATGCCAGTCCACCCGGTTACCTGTTGGTGCTACTTGTCTTAAAATCTTAAGCATATGCCCTAAATCACATGAATAAGTGACATCATTTCCTTGGAGGAAAAGCACCTGCAAGAACTAAGTTGAAGTCTTAAACTTCAAAAATCTTCTAAAAACTAAATAAATGGTGATAAGTTTATCGAATAGCGTAAAATGTAATACGTCCACCCAATTCATACTAGACACGATGTTCATTATTAGCTAGTAATGGTCTTAGTTATCTTAAAACATTAATCTGTTGCAAATTTTTGCACTATTTGGTCAAGATTATTAGGTTAAGCTCAGGGCCTGAGCTTGACCAGTGTGTTTTCTGACAGTCAGACATTTTCTTCCTCTGATAAGACGAGAAAACGATTGAATTTTGACCTTTTTTTCCAACAAACCTGCTCCGTGAAGAATCTAGCGACTGTAGGAATGCCTCGGTTATATCGGTGGCGGTCCGTGGCTTTGATGGCTGTTGTTGGAGCATCATTACATGTTGTGGTGTCCCAGCACGGACCTGTGAAGACACAGATGCAATGAAAGCCCCTCTGTTCATGGCCATGTTTGCTGGGATGGCTTCACAGCGACGATAAGGAAGCCTCACAGCCTCGCTGACACCCGCTACTGCTTAATTAGCCAGAATCAGCCCGGCCCTGTAGGACAACCAGAGAGACAGACTAATGATTAATGATAAAACTCCATTTGAGTACAACCGCTGACACAACACAACATGGGGTGCTCAGCGTCTATGTCCACGTGCAGGACGGCGAGGATTACTCCACTTTAGTGGTGCTTCCTATTTCAGTGTATTAAGCTTCTAATGGTGGCTCTGCTATATGACACCTCTTCGAAAACTCTAAGTGTATTGCTAAATCAATTGGTCTATTGATCCACGACTAATTAGGGCAGGATAAATGGTTGAAGTACACAAATATCGGCCCGCTGATGAGCCAATAGACTGCAGGGGGCATAAATTCAGCGATAGATGGAGAGGTGTCAGACAGGCGTTTCAAGACTTGTTAGTGCCTGCACTAAACTAAATGAAATGCTGGATGAGGGCATCTGTCAGCGAAATGCTCTCATTGACAATTTACTTGATCTTCTGGAACCTCACATAAGAGAGATTTATATGCCGTAGTAAAATGAGACTTCTATACTAGTCGATTTAATTGCGTCCATTTATTCGAGATCCATCGATACACTGCATATCGTGATTGTTACATTTGTATAGAAGCGCTTATTTCAGCATGAAGCAGGTGATTACAGGTAAACTGGGGAATGGGAAAGCATAATCATCTATTATTTTTGTGTATATTCTTAGATAATAAAAATTCTATTCAAGAAAAATAGGGAAATAAAACTACATTTTAAAATGAATTATTATTTCAAAACAATTTATTCTTTTGATGCAAAACTGAAACTTCAGCATCAACATCATTACACCAGTCACAAAATATCTTATTATCAGTGTAAAAAAAATGGATTCCATTTATTATTTGTGTGGAAAGTGTGACACATTTTCTTCAGCATTCATTTAAGAGATGAAAATGAAAAATAGCTGAAACTATTTGTGACATTCACAAAATAATTGGCTTTACCAAACCTTTAAACAGTGGTTCACCAATAAATAATAGTCATTCTAGTCATTTTACTATTAAATATATATACTATTATATAGATAAAAAACTGACCACTTTAGAAATACAAAATCATAATGAACACAGTGATGAGATATTGTTTCAAATTTTTTTGTAAATTTTCAATAAACCCTAAGGGATTGTATAAACCTTAAACTACTTGGTTTTTAATGGTTAGATGCCGTCAACATGTAAATAATATGTTTCAGTGTCTATGTAAACATAAAAAAGAAAAAAACAGAAGTACAAAATACCTATTATTATTGATGAGAAAATTCATTATGGAAATTTTTTATGGTGGTTTCCTGGGATCTCTAAACATATAGCAGCCTATGTAATTTTTCATGAAGGATGTCACAGCATTTTTAAATCCATTGTTATAAGACCAAAAGATTATTTTTCTAAATTGTCTTGGGGTCTCTGAGACCCAGAAGAGAACATAAGCGTCCCATTTTACCTGTATCCCCTCCCCCTTAAGAATAGATAAGTGCTGTCCATTTTACTTCACAGCATTTGACACTTCCCTTATTTTCATTTACCTCTTTTTTCTCCCTCTCCCTCTCTTTCTTTCTCTCTCTCAAGTGCCCTATTTTGCCATTAGACAGCGTTGCGGTCACACGTCATCAAACTCTAATTAGTTTCAGCTGACAGGGTGTGTCCATCAGGTCAAAGGTCAGGACCGGTTGTAGGGGGATGATGGTGAGTGGAAGGGTCGTGGCAGAGCTCAGGGATCACAATCCTCATTACAGCGATCTGTTTGCCCTTAAATCAACCTGGCAACGGAGTGCAGACATCCACTGTGTCTCCCACAGCCCCGTGTTTGTCATACACACAGAGCCTTTCCCAGAGATCTTCTCTTTCATCGCTGCTTGTTTGTCCGTTCTTTATTCCCGATGCCCCCAGTGCTAATGTCAAAACAACAGTTGATGTTATTTCTCCAGGGGTGAGGGGGGGCTCCGCTGCGCCCTCTGCAGGCCGTCCGCGGAAGCGTGCCTGAACACCACCCGGCCCTGACACATGCAGCTGAGTCATTAACCCAGAAAACACACCATTTGCCGGGATTGTCAGAACAGATGTTTCAGAACTATTTCCCCGAAAGCTTAAAATCTGGAATACGTCTTAAATTAATAACCACCCCTCCGCCCTTCAGTTCCTCAGTCAAAGCTAAGTGCCCTTGTTGACTCAATTGGATTAGCACTAATATGTAAACACAGGAGGTAAAAGAGTAATCCTCCAGTGAAAGCAAAAAAACAGGAGATAAATAAATCAAAATGGCACGTTCCCTACTTTATAACAATAAACGCGAGATGAACAGAGAATTGAGTGAACGAGGGGTTTGATAGCGCAGACCTGAACGCGTTCGAGATGAGTGTTTTGACCATCCAGTGGCAGAGTAATTACCCGTTCGTAACTCAGTTGGATAATAAGAGGCAAACCTTTGGGGGATAAGACACAGAGTTGTTAATTATTAAACGCTTACATCGGCCAAGCGCTAGAGAGTTGCAATTATTAATGTTGTTGTTCTTGTTTGTGCTTAAACACAACTGCTGCTGTTAATATCCTCATTAACCAAAATGAATGATTTTATTACTCTTGATTTGGTCTGGGGTTTGCTAATGCATCTGGGTTGTGTCGTCGGCGCGAATTGAGGGATAAACATCGCTGCCGGATGCACCGCGTCAACAACTGCTGGGGGTTTGTTTGTACATAACAGGAATATTCAAACAAAACAGACAAATATGTGCAGCTCACCTCTAAAAATACACTGTAATTGAGCAGCACTAGAGCCGGTGGAGAATAGCACGGATGATAGCTGTGGATTTAGCTCGGAAATCATTAAAACTTGCCTGAATTACGCTGCGAATATGCGGCAGAAACAAAATAGTCGGGATTAAGCAGAAACGGCTGAGATGGAGGCGTGTCATTTTAATGCCTCATCTAAAATGGTCTGAGGTTTTCGAGTTTCTACCCCACCCTAGAAACGCCAAGGTGTCCTCAAAACGTCTCGTTGCATTAGAGCAAGTCACAGTATTAACATTCAAAATACCTCTTCTTTAGAAATCACTTTACGAGGCAAAAAATAAAAAAAAGTTGAATTAATGAGCTTCACCTTGGATTAAAACGAATAACTGACTATTAATTACATCCAAAATATCAAGAATATTTAAGCTCAAGGATCAAAGGGACATCTGCCAGTATTCATAACATGGATCTTTATATATAGTCATTTAATCAGCGTTTTTAGGTCAAAAACACCAAGCACTTAAAAAATAGTCAGATATTAGACACAATCAAGTTGTAGAATGCAAATTTTCCACCCTGAATCGTTCTGTGAAAGCTGAGAAGCAGGAAGCGCAAACAGTCGAGTAAATTCTCATGCTCCCCGTAGAGCTGACACACTGCTCTGTAGTATTTACTATTTCAATAACATGCTGAAAGATTGGCCAATCGCTGGATTAGGGCTGTTATAACTCTTAAATAAAGCCTCTCTTAGGTCTTACAGCCGATGACAAAGTACTTACTTCATCGCCATCACCGCTTTAAAAGATTCTTATGATTGGTTAATTCACGTCAGAGAACAATAACAACTAGACTTTTATACTATCTGTGGTCCTAGCCTGTGCAAAATTCACCACTGTTATACTACTCTTTTAAACATAAAAGTAATTTTGGAATTAAAGATTCCATAAAGAACATCCATGGAACCTTTCACTGCACAAAAGGTTCTTCACAGTGGTTCTTAAGACTTTTACAATATTCTTTAAAAAGTGTCTTCTATTGTATTGTAACACCCCCCTTCTTTATTTTTAAGAGTGTAGAGAGTTGCTGTGGGTTTTTTAAGGTGTTCTGAGTGGTTTTTAGCACCTCACTATAGTGAGTGTTCAGGGTGATTGTTTACTAGCCCAAGTTTGCCTGTTAAATCATCCACCAAGCAAGAAGCTTTAAACTCGATACTTGCAAAAGTAACTGCACACATCTTTGCTAAAGCTGCGTGATATATATATATATATATATATGTTTGTAGAACAAACAATGTGGGATGAGTTACGCTTGATATTTGCTTGAGTATAGTATAGAAATACTACATCTTCTAAATCATAAAGCTACAACCCCCAAACAAGTCTTTTATGAAACATCAAAAAGCAATTACAAGTTAACTAAAAGTAGAAATACAATAAAAACAGCTTGTTACACAAGCGCTGAGAAAAGGCACAAAGGAGTCAGAGGTCAGTTATAACCAAAGTGCACGTTTCTTTGGTCTTTGGGGTCCTTTTGTCTCTTGGTAAAGCATTTCCCTTTTCTCCATAACAAGCAATGAGCAAGACATGATAAATTTACACAACCAACATATATACATACACACACCCACACAGATACTGGTAATAAAGATGTCTTCTTAGCACAAAATTGTTTAACAAACCAAACTCTATAGGAAAAGCAAATAAGGCCATTTATGGGGCTAGTTGCTCCTGTGTAATCTGAAGCATATGCAATTTTAAAGGGTGTTTCTCCTGCTAATGGGCCCCGAGGGGCCGGGAGGTTAATTGATGCAGCTGTTGATAGCTTTTACACATGACGCAGGGTTCATCTCCCCTGTGACTCTTATTCCAAGGCACTTTTTAATGAAGTGTTAGACAGAAGGCTTTTTACAGTAGACTTGTATCTCGGAGAATGCTTCAAAACAAATCTGAAGAAGAGCTTTTAGGGAAATGCTCCGCAGATGGCCATTGATTTACGCAGTAAATAAGAGCTTTTTTGCCAAATTATTGGATTGTTGATTTGAAGCTCCTAAAGGGTGCACTGGAGGCAACAGAAAGTCATTGTTTTACATTGGTTTACGTACTATTACTACGTGCACATTAAGAAATATTTTGCATGTTAAAATACAATATCTAAGCTGCTGATGCCATTTAATGCATGCACATGACCGCCAAGTGTGTTGATGCACATCTGTTAGCAGCTAAAAGTGCATTGATCCATAGAACAAGAATAGCATTCCAGCTGTTAATGCATTAAAACACACAACACGGGCATAAAGAAATGGACGGCGCAAAAAATTTACCGCGCTCTTTGTTTATAAAGGGACTGCCTGGCACTCACAGTCACAAACCCAGGCGTTTGACAGCTACTTAATTTCACATCTGAGGGTTGAGGGTGACAAGTTCACTTTTTATAATATAATCTCTGGCAGATTTTAATTAAATAGTCATTGGCGAACTTCTATAATTCCTCTCAAGGCCAGGCCTCCATGGGAGCCGGAGAACGAATGGGTTTCCTCGCCGCTAAAGGGGCTTCTTTACCGAGCAAACATTTACAGATATTTGAGCATTGAAAATTAAATACAAATACATAGCTAAATTTATTTGATCCGAGGCTGTGGAAATGAGCGTGGAGTGTGGAGAGAGCGGGAAGTGATGACAGTGTGATGAACTGGATAGCAGCCTCACCCTGAGGATTATACTCCCACAGTCACTAAATTCTGCTCATTAAAGTGACAAACCCAAACACAAAGCCAGTCAAGCGTGAGATTCAGCTGTGTACAGCATCTGGCCCATACCGGCAACCCCAAGCGCAGCCGTCTCTCCCGCAAAAAACACCTCTGCACGCCGTAGCCTCCGTCAAATCTAAAACAATCAACTTGCCTTTCATTTCCAATTTCGCCGCCTGCCACAAAGCCCTATTAGAGTCCATGATCGTACGCTGCTGCTGATTTACAAACGAGCACGGGGGAGTCCCTGTCCTTCTCCAACCTCTCCTCCTCTCAGTCTCTGGTGCCATCCGTCAGCCTCCTCCATCCTGATTATCTGGAGACGCCAATTTCAAAGAGACATCTTAATGGTGATGTCAACGTATTAATTAGAAGTGTTAATGAGCTAAAAGCAACCCAAATTAAATTAATGCAGCAAAAGACACAGAGAGCGAAATTAGCTTCAATTTCTGTAAATGATTCTGAAGTGTGCACAACATATCAGCCTGCCTGAACGTTCCCATCCCCCAAAGCTAATCAAGAACTACATTGCAATTAGCTGCTTAATTAAAGCAACACTCTGCTCGGAAAATCCGGCACAATTAAGTAATGGCTGTTATAGCATGAAGGCAGGCCGTATTTGTCTTCGGGAGAGGCGCAAAACACGCGCGCACACACCCAGACAAAGCATATTATATTTTCAGCGGCCCGCGGGGACCGAAGACGGCCAAGATCTGCTGAGATGGAGAAGGTTTGGAATGTGGAGTGGGTCTGGAGCTGGAAACAGCACGACTCAGTCTGTGACAGAGCGCCAGATCGCACTCCCTAGCCTGAGGTTTCATAGACTGCCGAATTGGCTCGGACTCAGGCGAGTGGGGCCTAATCGCCACTTTCTGTGTTGTCACCTCAGCGCTTTCCAGTTGGACATGGCCAACCGCAGACAGTTGGAGCGCTCTTCACCGTTTCAGCTGAGGACGTCTTGGTGACCTTCCAATCCGAAGGCTGGCGGATTTAAGGATTTGTCGAGGGCCCGAGTCCGTGCAAGATAAGAACAAACTCTGGGCAGATGTTTCCTGAACGCCGAGTCCAGGTGGCAGCCCCTCCTGCAGCGACGTATCCCTCTTTATTTACCAGTCTGAGCTGTGATTAACACCCCGGTTTGGCTGGGCCGCCCTGGGACGTGGGTGTAAGCGCCATCCTTCAGCAGGTGTAGGCCACTGCAGAGCATATGCCATCGGGCCGCGAGAGGCGCTCTGTGGAGACGGTTCCTCTGGCGTTTCCTGGGGGCCCTGATCGACTGGGAACGGGCGTCACTCACAAACACCATCTGTCAGGTACGGCCTTACCTGCTAGGAGCATTTAACTGAGAGGTGACGAGTCCTTCTCCCATCTCAGATCTAGTTCGCAGCTAGACGGAGAAGAGGTAGAACTCGTTCTCTTGGATTTCCTCGATCGGCCGTGTAAACTTCACACGACTGGAGACAAAGGAGAATGGAGATCTCCCGCGATGCTCTGGGACAGATTTCCCCCTCTTCCAAAGAGGGGAGAAGAGACACCTGAAGTGTTTGACGCTAAATTAGGTTTTCAAAGGCAATAATTAGACTTTCCTCCCTAAAGGTAAATTACCTGCTTCCCAATTGATCTGCATTCTAATTATAACAATTTGCCCAGGAGCCATTGCTAGAACCTCACTGTCTACTCCAAGTAGATGTTAAACATACGCAAAGACGTGTAGATATGTGGGAACTGCTGTAATCAGTTTAATAAGCATTCCGCACCATAACTGGAGGAAATTAATCAACAGTTCTGTGCACCTTTGAGGGTGATAAATTAAATGAATATTAGTGAATATTAGGAGAGCAGAGGGCAAGGTCTCTCTGCCCACATGCTGGCGTGAGATTTCGTGATCACAATACAGCCTGAATGACAACACCTACATTTTTCTAGGCCATCCAGCCTCTAACTGCATGAAACCATGATGAATCATTGCTTGAGTAGGAGCTAAAATCAATAATCTTGATTTTTCAGAGTATCTTGGATTGCAACCAAAGTCAAATTAAAAACACAATCATTAAAACATTTTTTTTCAAACAGCACTTTACACTACTGTTCCAAAATTTGAGGTCTTTATATTTATTGCTTTTGAATAAGTGTCTTATGCTTACCAATGCAGCACTTTGATTATAAATAATCTTGTTTTTGTCTGTATATATTTTAAAATTGTATACCAATTTGCAGCTCATAAAATTTTATTATCATCAATTTAATAATAATAAAATAGTTGTGTGCTTGTGTGTTTTTTTTTAAAGGAGTCTTTCAAAAGAACAGTATGTACATTCTATTTGCAATAGAAGTATTTAGTAACAATGTCAACGTCTTATTGTCTTAGCAATGTAATGCATCCTTGTTGAACATAAGCATAATACATAAACTTTCATACCCCAAAAGTGTAGATTCAGCCATTTTTTGCTGTACAGCATTGTTAATATTGATGTTAGACAACTAAAAACAAAAGTGTTTAACAACACTTTTTAACAAAACAAGAGACTATCCCTGGGTCAGAACTAAACGGCTACTATATAACTTCATCTCTACACTATACTTGTAAAGAGCATTCTTTAGCCCAGTGGTTCCCAACCACGTTCCTGGAGGCCCCCTAACACTGTATGTTTTCCATGTCTCCTTAATCAAACACACCTGATTCAGCTCATCAGTAGAGACTCCAAGAGCTGAAATAGGTGTCAGAAAAAGGAGAGATGCAAAATGCGCAGTGTTGGGGGGCCTCCAGGAACATGGTTGGGAACCACTGCTTTAGCCTATAGGCTCTAATTGCAGTGAAATGAACATTATGCCATCTTTTGCAATAACGTGTAGGCAAAAATATGCCCAGATGACCTACTACATCTGCAGTGATTATGAAAAGTGCTTCTTGGATGGACTGACCATGTGGCCATGTTCGTGGCATGTTATATTTGTGAATGGTGCTGAACAGCGTCACCGCTGGCACTGAAGGGCATGACTCCAACTCCAACATAACAGGTGTAGTATGTCCAGACTGTATTCATTCAACACATACTGCACTTGTAGAACGTAAATTGACTCACCAAACACACATACCCTGACAGCATGTGATTTATCTTCTATCACAAGATATTAAAGTGGTCCGTAAGTGTTTTAATGACAACTTGCACCATTTACAGTACAAAGAGTTATAATCAAGACCAAGCTATAATATTAATTACAGATATGTCAGAAATTATCCTTCAGATATTTAAGTTTTTTTTTTTTCATTTTTGAAAAAAAAAAAAAAAAAAAAAAAAGGTTTCTGTGGAACTTTGCAGAAAAAAATTAAAGCCTTTATTTTTATTTAGTTTAAAACAGAAGTGGTGACTGTTCTAGCTGTGGGCAATATTTATTTACATACAAGTGGGTAAAGTGGGTGATTTTGAATGCAGATTTTGGATAATGACAGTAGAGGTGAAGCCGGGCTATTGTCTCCATTAAATCCAAAACTCACCTCCACACGGCGGCAGTGTGACTGCACACAGATACTTCACAGAGAGCACATATTCAAATTCAGCCCACAGTGCCCAGTGCTAATTAATATGTAAATTTCACATTGTTTGTTAACTCCGACGTCAATTTCTGATGTGAGCAGTGGCTTCTATGTTAACAGAGATTCACTGTAGATTGGGCCTGGGTTATTGCCAAGCCCCTGTCTGTCCATAATCAAATATTTTTTAGGCTGCTAGACTAATATATGTCTCTGAAGCTTATAACTTGGGAGACGCACTAATGATATTTTATTAAGCCAGAGTAATTGAAGGCACCATTTAAATATGTAATTAAGCACTTAAGTATAATTATGCAACACAGTAGGAAACCAAATGAATTAATTTTAAAATACGCCAATACATCAATTTATTTAGGCTCTATTGTGCGGGTCTAGCATAAGATGATTAACATTTTAAATAACGAGCTTCAATGAGACGGAATAAAGGAATTTCATTTCTGCCTGGAAGTGTAGAAACTTGCCATACACGAGTTGGAAGAGAATAAGCGATAGGATAAAGACCCCTGCGCAATCTGAAGCGCAGAGAAGCGATTTGCCTTCTAATATACCTGTATGCACAATCCAGCGATTACTGGGCAAGTTTCCACGGCACTTTTCTTACACTAAATCTCCTTTCCATTAGGCTGAAATGATTTAACAGACACTGTTTGTGTGGCTTATAAAAGCACGGATGGAGGCGGAGATGGGGAACGAGAAAATCTGTGCGAGTGTTTGTGTCAGTAAAAGCATGTTCATTTCTCCCAGCAGCCACTATGCGGCCCGCTTTCAGAGCGGTTCACAGATAAACACACATGACTCGGGCCCCGGTGGAGTCATTTACCTTTCTCCAAGTAGATTCAAGATATTAATTAAGATAAATCTACCTCAATTCTGTGATTCTGCCATCTGGTTATTTATCCGAATTATGTTAATCATTTCTGTAGGGCAGGAGAATGATTACCCATTTTGGGTCTAATTTATATTAATATTCGAAATTAAATACTTCAGCAATACGGTCCATCTGTTTCCCGTATAGAAAGTACTGTAAAAAAAATAAAAATACACTCGGCGGCTGCGGCATCATCTCCTTAGCAAACAAACAATATGCCAGCATTAACCCTTGCTCCCTGCGTTAACTACTCTGACAAAGTCTTTAATGAAGTTAGCCGAGCGAGTCCGACAACGAATTTCAAACTAAACAAACCTCTAACACAACGACTTACAAGATTTACCACCTCATATGGCTCTAAATCCCACTGATGATCTCACAACCTCAGAGGATACCGACACCCTCGGCCCGAACAGGCAATTAAGGCACTGGTGGCTTTGCGCTTGACTTTGAGCGTTAGTTTGTTAGCCGGTCACGTGTGCGCGGCTTGTGGGGGGGGGGGGGAGGAGAACCCGATCGCACGCTTCGGCTCAGGCCAGCCACTAATTAGGGTGAAGAGGAGGCCAGTGGACACGCGGTGTGATTAAATTTAGATCTGGAGGGAGATCTTGACCCTGCGTGGCCCTCATCTAAGTGACATTTACCCAGGATAACCACACTGCAGCTGAGGCTTATTAACCTTTTGTGGGCCTGAACACCACTGACTGGCTTAATTGGCAGATGGATTATTAAATAGAGCAACTTCAAGATGATTGAACATCTCATATCTACAACGCACAGGTTAGTCGGTAAAATCTTATTATCACTTAGGCTTCGGGGTACAGTGGCCTACATATATACCAGAATGGATCATTTTTGGCATTATAATATTAACAATGCAGGCCGAGGAGTAGGAAAAGAGAGGAGTTTTGATGATAATGGTGCAGAACGCGTGATCTGTCAGAGGGTCACTCGCAGAATATCTCTGCATTCGCAGTCCCCTGGGAGGTAAAATCCGCCGTTAATCATCAAAATGACCGTTGCGCGTTGCCGACCGCTAAACGGTGTCGGATCCGCCTGGAACCACTTAATCCATCACAACCGATTTGGAAACTTTGGAAAATCAGGTTGCTTCCGTGTGGAAATCTCTGAGAGGTTTAAGAGAGAACAGAGACGGCGCTCTGGGCCTCGTACGGTACAGAAACAAGCGTTCCCCTGACTCGCACAAAAGAAACGCAGTACGCTCGTTTTTCTGCATAGCCAAACAGAGCTGCCAGACGTGCGTTTAAGCATGATCCATTCACCGGGCTTTGCGCTGCTCTGCCATGTCAAATCAATGCTTTCAAGGGAAGCACGAGTCAGCCATGTTGGATTCGGTTCTGCTTTGGGAAATAAGTGGATCATATTGGACGCATTACCATACTTGTGTGACTGAGGCGCTCGCTCTCTCATATTCAAAAAGGAGATCATTGCACAGCATGTGATAAATGTCACCTCAGAGCAATGACCCGCATTATGTATTACCCCTGCTGCAGGCGTCCTCCTGCACCTCTGTGATCAGCTGTGGCTACTTACCCCCCACGTAGGCTGTCTCCGACGGTCTATATGGAAAATCAAACCCCTGACACTGAAAAAAAATGAAAGAGCAGGCGTTTAAAATACAAGGGAGGACTGGTGTGCATTTCATTTTCTAGGATGTTGGGTATTTTGGTGCCTTTTGGTAGGACAAGCAACCAAACTGCTGAAATTTCCAGCATCATAAGCGCATTTTAAAATAATATTTCACTGAAAATAAATTAAAGTCATAATTTACTCACCCTCATGTCGATTCTTTTCCTTCCTCTTCACCATAGTTTTAAAGTACCAGACAGAAAGATGCAACGTCATATTTAATGACCAGCAATCGCAAGCCTGTTTGAATACGCAGAAGTATGTCTGTCATTTGTGAAGGAGAAAAAGTTCTACATGCTTGTCTTTGAGCTCTATTTGAAAAGGCTTCTGGGTGTTTGTTCATTTGTTCAGAGATATTTTTGTGTTTCCAGTGTCAAAAGGGATTTAAATGTTTGTTAAGACGACCCATCTTGCATCTGAAAATGGAAAATATACTGACAACTGTTTGGGGTGAGTACAATGTAAGATTTTGAAAACAAAGAACTTTGATTAATTATTTATTTAATCAAAAAAGTAAATGGTAATATTGTGACAGGAGTGACAGGAGATCTGACCAATCACAACGCTGAGTCTGCCATTTTTCAGGAGAGCGGATTAATGTAGGTGGACTTTGTGATCTGTCATGACACATTCAAACAATAAATACTGTTTTGTTGCTCTTTAATTTAATTTCTTGAAACTTGAAAACTGAGACGGTTTCATACCAAAAGTAAGCTGCTATGTCGGCGCATTGTCAGTGCTATCTTTGCTCTGCAATGCATTTTTCACCTCGAGAACATGTGGCGTGTGGCATGAGAGCGCCATGGCTCATCGGACACAGCAACATTAGTAAAAGAGGGCAGATCTTTGCGAAGGGTCAGCTAGTACTGAAACATTTCTTTTTAATATCAATGTTGAAAAGATGCCCAAGCTTTTGTTTTTAAGTTCACTTATTGAACAGCATTTAAAATCTCAACTTCAGTAGTCAACTTTTGAAGTGGATCAAAAATGTTGTCCTAAGACAAGAACGGGTATAGTTTTGGTTTTAGGACACCTTTGATAAAAGGTTTGGATTCACTTCAAATGTTGACTAATGTATTTTTATCCAGTTTTCCAGTGGAAATATCTCAATGGAAAAAGGACATCAAAACACTCATTATATATCTGCTCAGAATTTGCTTGCATCAAACTAATTAAAACATTTATACATATATAAATATATATATATATATATATATATATATAACAGAAAAACATTTTCCAGTGTATATTTAGCACTTTTCACTTTTTCCAAACCCAATACAAATGCTCAAAAACATTTTCCAAGCAAACATTATCCTCCTCTATAGAGAGGTTAAGCTCTTTTGTAATTAGCACACACACACTAAAACACGCTACGAATTAATGGCCTTGCTGAACAAGACAGGCTGCTTGGCCTCTTCAGCAAAGTATTTTCAACACTAAAAATGAGCTGAACCTGCCTTTACGTGTTTACATAAAGAACAACAAAGTGGCAAAGAAAGAAAAATACGAAGAACGCACGAGACTTCACAAGGTGCGCTACGTGCAATAAATAAACCCAACTGATAAAGGTGTAATAGTGTTCTTTGAACTTGAAAGTGCAATTATTTTTCATATCAAACACACTTTTGTGCATTCACACAAGAACGCAGCTAAGAGATGCTTATTGCGATATAATTACAGGCACTCCAAGCTCCGACTCGCATTCTTTAGCCTATAGGCCCTAATTGCAAATCTTTTCATTCATTAAACAAACACCGCTTCACAGAACTCTCTCCATGATAGACATCTGAACAGAAAACATTTTTCAGCGAGCCATGGCCAATTATAGTTAATGTACGACAACAGAGTGCGCCGCATAGCATATTCCCATCAAACTATTTGGACGGCGAACCTCAACACACACATCCCGACTGTTTGTTTGCTCTCCTAAAGCCACAGATAGTGAAAAAAAGTGACTTCCATTGAGATGCACTTCTAATTAGAGGTTTTTATCATTAAAAGCTCGACACTTCGGAGCGTGACGAAGCCGGAGGTCGCCACGCGAAAGGGCACAAACGCTAGCAAGACATTCATCGGGGCTTTAACACTATCGCACTGTAATCTGTCTGGGATTCCACGTGTGTTAACACAGCTAAAAATGTAGAAAGCAAACACTCCAACAACACCGCGTGAATGTCTCAATATATTAACCGCACAATAAACAACCTATTCAATTCCAGGGATTTGCATGAGAAATGGGAGTATTAACGCGGAAGGATGTGTGTAGTCATTCAAAGTGCGAGCTGATGGCGGAGGGAAGGCTTTCAAAAGCCCTTCCCAGCGAGAGGGTAGAGAGAGCCCTGCTGTGGTAGAGACTAACGCTGCCTCGGTGTTGGCATATCACTGAACACAATGGCCTAGATTAGCAAAGTGTCAGTACTGAGCTGAAATAAGCTAATTGCTTAATTAGCTGACCCAATTTGATAAGCCTCTTCTAACATATTAACTCTAGCTATGTAACAAATAGCTCGAATTTGTGGAAAAAGTGTGGGTTTAATTACAACCGTGAGTGTGAAAAGCTAAATGAGACGGCCAGCGCGATATGAACGTTATTGTGTCGGAGACTATTAACATCCATATATTTATAAGCAGAAGAATGGCACGACTGTGACAGACTTATTGGCTCCGAAAGAACGAAAGCTTTTGTTTGTTTCTTCCATTCGGGCTTTTTACCTGCTTATTATTGACAGCTTGCTTGAAACAATTACGGAGCGTATCGGTGAAAGTGATGTCAGCGAGCTGTTGGAAATAGAAAAGTCGGGTTAAAGGTAAAACCATTTTCTCATTAGACTGAACGATGAGTGGGACAGATTAATTTACATTTTCCCCTGACATATTTTACATACACAATCTTTTGCTTAGCACTGGGACTTATGGGCAAAAGAGCTCTATTTGTATAAGATGAAGTCATTTATATGCTAATTCATTGGAATGTAGACCTTCCAGATTCATGTTTACCTATTAGTGCATATAGATGCGGAGGGACATTAGAATATTGGAAATGGAAAGGACGGGGAGGAGGGGGGAGCTGTGGGCAACAAAGTATTAGCACACTGTTTCCTTCTATTAATCTCATATTATGAGCCATTTCTGTTTTATTTAAGCAGCACCCAAGAGCCAAGCTCGGAGGCGTACGGTAAATGACCATTTTCCTGAAGTGACTTTGAGGAACACGTGGTGGCAAAGTCAAAAATGTGCACAGCGAACAAGACACGGCAACCTAAAAAAATGCTTTAACTGCTTTATATAGTTTAAAAGGTGCATTCTTCATTAAAAAAAAAATATACCTAAAGCAAGCCGTAGTCCAAAAGATGAATATCAATCACATCAGTAGCGAGAAGTGTGTTTTGTTTTACATGGAGTCGGTCATCTAATGGGAGCTGCCATGTTGAAATCACATGACCACCTAAATACTATTCTAGCTTAAAGTAAGTAAAAACAGTGTATGACATTGGTATCTTTTTTTCTTCAAATAGTGCTTTTTTACCCATAGATTTTTTTATTTATTTTTAATTAAAAAAAAAAGAAAAAAAAAAGCGGCTAATAAAAAAAAATATATATTTTTTTAATTTTTTATTTCGAATTAGCTTTTATTTTTATAGTTCGTTTTCATTTGATTTTACATTTAATGCACATTTTTATATTATTATCAGTTTTCTTAAAATATTTTTATTTACTAATTTAAGTACTTTTTTTAAGTAGATTTATTTCAGCTTTAGATTTGACTAAAATGGTTTCAGTGGTAACACTTTACAAAATCTGATTAGTTAACATTGTGTTCCCGAACAGCGAGCAATATTTGTTTTTACATTCAATGCTGAATCGTTTTAGTTTAAAGTACATCAACTAATGTTAGGAAATACTTCAAATATTAGTTAAAACTACCATTAAGATGATTAAAAGCTGTAGAAGTATTGTTCATTCTAAGTTCATGTTAACTAATTTTGTTAATAAAACATTTTTTGGGGAAAAAAGGCCTACTATTTTAGTTAAAAACATTGATAACACTTCATCCAGCCCTCTAAGCTCACCCTCAAAGTCGATCAGTCAAAACAAAAAAGCATGCCACTGTGTTTATTCCAGAACATCTCAGCCCACACAATCAATTAGGTAATGTACACAGCCTAAAATCCAGAAAATGAAGGAGTGGGTTGTCTATGCCAGAAAAACAGCATTCGCCCCACCACCACTGGCTGCTGGAGAGGTGTGACAGATCATATTACAAGCAAGGCTAAAATGCTAATGTAATTCCACATGAGCCAGGTTTAAAGAGATCCAATCGACCATTCCTGATACCCAGTGTCATTGTGTCTAAGAAGATGACGTTCCTCCTCTCATTGTCTCAGTAATTCACCAAAATTGCCACTTAGAGCCGCTCCAAGATGTGCGTTTCATCTCCAAGCTTCCTCTGGTCTCTGCTAGTCAGTTCATTTTTACTTCCTCCAAGAGTGCTAGCTCTTCATTAACCTTGCCAGGCTCAAGATAAGAGAGGTAGAGCGTCAAAAGCAGCCAGCCAACAGAGAGAAAAGACAGCACAGTCTCCAGCGCACAGCGGCCATCAAACAGACAGAAGCATGACCACACACACAGTATCCCATGCAAAACACTCAATGGGCTCTCTTTAGCATATCAGGGCTGCTTGCGAGTCTATCATTATTAGCACCAGAAGACAGACACACACATTTCTCCGTGAAATGTTAACCCCAGAATACATTGTGAATAGGGTCTGATTATTCGAAAACAATAGCAAAACATTCTATTGATTTTATTGAGAAAATATGCATACAGATTATAGCGTGTGTCATCCTTCGGCACTACTCACCAAAATAAAATATATTTCTTCGTAATTTTGAGATCAATTTGTGAATCAATGCCCCTGTATTGGTAAAGCGATTAATTTCTTAATTTTAGGGCTGTCAAACTGATTAAACACAACCAAAGAAAATCTCTTTACATAAGGTGTGTGTACTGCATATGCATGATATATATATATATATATATATATATATATCTCTCTTAAACACACACATACAGTATACCAATCATGTAAACATACTTATTTTGCATGTGATAAAAATAGGGCTGTCAAATTGATTGTTTGCACAAATCAAATTCATTTAACAATCCCACAACCTCCACTAACAAATCTGAGACTACATACCTGTAGACTATTAATTTAATAAGATGTGAAGTAATTCCTTTAATGCAAATTTCTCTCCTAAACTGATGTCTTTATACATCTGTAAAAACAAAAAAAAAAATTAATTTTCACTTAACAGATCATTTTAATATGGCACCAGTGAAACATCTGAACAAAGCTGACCGAATGAATATTTCTCATGACTCAAAAAGATCATTTCATCTGAAAGATAAAAGGTTAAGTAATTAGTTTTATAGACAAATAAACTGTGACTGCACTGGAGAGAGAGGAAAAGCAGTTACCAGCTGACATGGACATGTGAAAACTCTGAAGGTGTGACCTCACGAAGCCCAAGAAATGACATCAGAGAAGCAGGACCATTTATTAGTTTCATACAGTATATTCCTTTTAATTATTATAAACAATGCATAGTTAAAAAAAACCCCAAACAAGTCAAATTTGATCTGCAGAATACATACACAATTTAACTATGGAATACACTTGTCCCAAAGACTTCTACAGTACTGTATATTTTATATAAATATAAAAAAATTGCAGATTGCTAAGTATAAAAAAAAAAAACAAACAACAACAGTGGTTAAGAAAAAAAGAACTACTAAGCCAAGACAATTTAGTAATGAAATATAGTAATGAAAAGCCATTTGGTAGCAAAATCAAACGTTATCCAGACACTACCAGACTTTTGGTTTGTTTTTACCAAAATGATACACCTAAAGCATTGAAGTGTGCATAAAATTCTCTTACTTCCAACACAGCATGTTCACCATTAATCTCTCCCCTCATTTTCCTACCAAGAGGACTAAATTATTTTTTCTTGGGAGGGAACTGTAAATCCCTGTCTGGGTTCAGTTAAAAGGCTTAAAATGTCACTAAATGACAAATTAGAAGCTTCCTCTAGCGTTTTTAAGATGAGATGTTGTGGCATCCCAAAGTTACCTGGAAATGAGGTTAACGTGCAGTGAGCGTTGTGGTTATTAAAAACGTCTCATTACCCATCACAGATCTTGCCATGAGATCTCAACAGCAATTCAATTGTATAGCATCAAAGCATTTGTTCGCCAGGAAAAAGGAAAAAGCGCCCATGCTGAGAACTTCAACTTAATGCTTTTCAACGGTTTCCAGCTGCTTACTGGAAAGCTAAAAATATTCATTTGAAATTCAGAGAAAAATGAGGAAAATAAATTTTTTTTTTTAAAATCATCAGGGCCTTAACAGGCCCACATCAAAACGTAGACGCCGAACATGCTCCTGCATTTGCCGAACATGTGATACAAGATGAAATGACACTTTTTCTGTTCAGCGCAGTGCCGTGATATCTCTGTCAGGAGCTGTGTGCCAATGCAGGACATCTAGTGAGCCAGCTCAGATTGTGGGTGAAAAGAGACTTTGGCATTTGTGAAGAGTTTCCATATGTATCACTTCTGTTGTGGGGCCCGTTCCACTGATCCACAAAACCAGCCGAAAAGGATAAAGCGTCGAGTCTCTGTGCCAGTGTAAGGAGCAGGAGCTCTTGCGAACGTGTAAAGAAGGAAAAGTTGCCTTGCCGCTGAGCAGAGTCGGGCAGAATCCTGCATTGGCGCTGATAACATGCTTGGATTAGGGATGTTTAAGGGAAGGGAAAATTATTCATTTGAGATGGATGAAAAGCTGCACTTGTCAAGTCTCCTAGTCATGCACTTTCCATCTCATTCCCGGTAGCCAGCGTGCATATTTTCCCCTCAATGCAAATGTTCGCACAGTGAAATTGTGAGCACATTACCCCCTCTCTTTAAAACACACCCAATGACACAGCCACTAAATGAATTTTTCCCTCCGAAAAATAATTTTGGGGTGGGTAATTGGAGTTTACCGTGTGATCAGAAGAGCGGCTTTTTATATACACATTTTCAAGAAGTAAACCTCAAATTGGGAGGACAGGGTCGGGCACAAGTACATCAACGGAATTCGGTTTAGTTTTCAATGAGGGTCCGGGACCCACTAGGGGGCAAAATGGCTTAAAGTACTACGCAACAGTTCAAATAAGCTATAAATCAGCATGTAAGCTCATGTAATTGGTGTTTTAATTAATTCACTTAACTGTTATTGCTAATTTACGAACCAGGATTTCCATGTTCTGAACACTGGGACATAAGAGGAATGAACATAAAAAGAAATAAAAAAAAAGATACCTGGAAAGTCATGGAAACAAATGCAGTAAATTTTTTGCACACACATACATACATACATACATACATACACACCAGTCCCTGTCATCCATCCATTTATCTATCCATTTGTCTGTGTGTGTGAATATTTTTCAGTAACTGTACAATGAGGTTCAATTTTATTAAATTAAAAAAAATAATAATAATTTAATAATCAACATTTGTTACAGTATTCCTTTATCCTTGGTAACTAAAAATGCAACCGTTTATTGTTTGTCAGTTCAGGAGTATTAAATACAACAGATACAGCTTGATTTCAATAATGTATTAATTGCTGAAATCAATATAAAACCTTTAACCATTTGTTCATGTTCATTTATCTAATGCTTAAAAAAAAAAAGTGCTTAATGTTGATAAATGGAACCTTATCATTAAGTTTTAACAATTCTTATAGTAATGTCAAGCTCTAAAATAAATTGTGACCCTGGTCCACAAAATAAGAGGCAATTTTTCAAAATTAAGATACATACACACCATCTGAAAGCTGAATTAATAAGCTTCCATTGTTATATGATTTGGATTAAGGATTGGACAATTTGGAATTTATAATCTGGAATTTGAGGGTGCAAAAAAAATAAAAAAAAATAAAGAAATAAATACGTAAATAAATAAAAAGAAAATTGAGAAATTGTCTTTAAACTCCTCATGAATCTCTTAGTAATGCATATTACTAATAAAACATTACTGATTTTTGGCATGAAAGAAATTTTTTTTTTTAACTCAAAAAAAAAAAAAAAAATCTATAATTTTAACCGATACAATGTATTTTTGGCTATTGCTACAAATACACCCCAGCGACTGAAGACTTTTGTGGTCCAGGGTCATATTTGATTGGGCAAAATTGCTATTTGTGAGAGCAATAATTTAAACTCAATTGCAAAGAACAAGAGAAATCTTTGTAAACTATTAAGGGCATTATAACCTCTGGTTATAAGTTTGATAAAAAGCAGCTTTACCAATACAGAAGCAGTAAAAAAATAAAAAAATTCTTAAAGAGGGCCTTGAAGTCCAAAAGGTTGAGAACCACTGTTCTAGACCAAATGGAGCTATCCAAGCAGGGCCAACATTTAGAATGCAATTGCTAATTCCGAATCTTTCCCGAGGCCGGATGATACACTGAATATATCAGCTCCCCTATACAAATATTATGATCCGTCTGATGAGAGCCAGGGCTCCAGTCTGGATGGCTAATAAATTAGAAGCACGCTTCTCGTTTACTCATCAGAGCTAATGAGGCTGATAAAATTACCTTGAGGATCATAATTACAGGCTAGTGGCAGAAGCGCTAGCACCATATCTACAACACTCACACACACACACCTACAGGAAGAGAACAAACAGCTCAGCGCAGTGGCCACCGCTGGACAAGCAGAGATTGACCTTTATAATAAACCGCACGTCAGATAAGTGTTTAATGTATGCTTTTAATTAAACAATTAAACCGCATTGCATTACACTGAAAGCTTGCGATCCCACCCGTGTGCATCGCATTAATGCACTTTCCACCGAAAACACACAAAAAAGGCTTAAGTACACTCCATTTTCAAATCCATTTTGTGTTACTGACCTGCGCTTAGCTGGCCTTGATCAAGCAAATATGTAAATGCCATTCAGTTATTTACTGAAAGAGAGACAAGCGCAGGCGCATGCGTGAGGTTAGCGAGGGTGCATTTGAGTTTCGAAATACCAAACAAGTCGAACCCCGGCATCCTTTATCCCTCCAATTTCACCAGACGGCTCATATACATTAAGCACTTGATCAGTAATGGCATCTTTTGATGGACACGGGCGGCGTGGACGCCAGAGAATTTCATTTCATCAGCCATTCACAGGACGAATTGTTTTACTTATGAATATTAATGTCCGCCTAATTTGAGGCTGTTGTTAATGCTTGTCGCTAGGAGCCTGGCAAATCAGGTCCCATTCCTGTTAAAACCATGTATTAGACACCCCCCTGACACTAAGCCCTCGCCTTTGATTCTTAATTGCAGGAGTGCGAGCATTTGCAGGAGATGGGGCGCAAAGCTTTAATTAACTCTAATATCACACGTATTCAGTCTCGACTGTCACCCGCATCACGCATGGTGTTCTGCACCAATATCCTCCTCGGCTCCTCTCAGCTAGAGAGAGAGATGCTGTTCCAAGTTCATGATCACAATTTCATGCATCTTAAATTGGGGATGGATGGCCTGTAAGCAGTGGCGTGATATTAAATGTGAGTAAATTATCTTAACGCATTTTACTAAAACCCATATTAAATGATGGCTGTATAAACGGCCGTTTTACAGCGCGAGCGATGATAGGGACAACAATTACGGTGGCTGCGACGAGCTTGGAGTCGTTTTTAATTCTGAACGAGAAGGAAACCGACTGAAAGTTTGGGATAAACCGGGCATTGTGGCCGTTTCGGAAATAAATAGGCTTTTCCATTTAACATTTTTGGGCTTTGCGATTCACACACAGAGAGAATCGAGCATGAAGACAGTTGAAGTAAATAAAACTAAAATAAAGCTCTGGAATAGTTTGGGGTACATATAAGAAACTTCGTTAAGATTTATTAAAGAACTCATTTTAAAAGTCAAATACACAATAAATAAGCACATTCATTTATAAGCATCTCTTATGAGAACTTTTGAAACTTTTTAAAACATTCATTCTGCAGTCATATTTAAACACCATGTAAAAGACATCTTTGGACAAGATTATATTTCGTAGATAAGTTAAACGAGGTACACTTTTAATTGAACTAGGTTAAAGGACTTAAAAAGAGAGTAAAACCAATAATCCATGCCTTTCCAGCACACAAGATCCTCTGCCGTCTAATCTCCAGCTTGATTTAGCATTCTCAGGAATATAAAATAAGAACAGGGAAAACTGCCTGTGCAAATGCATGTGAGCTCATAGTGCCCCCTTCAGGTCACCGCAAGCACTGCACCTTCAAGACCTCTAGATTTAGCAGTTCAATTATTACTATTTTTTAGGGGGTTAGGGTTAAATTAAGACTCTACACAGATTTTTGGATCACAGTCAAGTAGCGCGTTTCAGCCAGCCTTGGGCATCTGTTTGTTTATCTGCTAATATAAGTTACGGTTTATGTCTGAACAAGTGAGGGGGTGGAAGAAGACAGGAAAATAATAAAAGAAATGTTTTTGAACAATAATTATTCAAACTAGCCCACGCATTTAAAGCAAAAGAAGCATATAGGACCAATATGTTGAAAACTTAAAGCAAATGAATTGAACTATTATTAGCTTAAATTAAATAAGAAGTGAAAATAACAATAAAAGAAAAGTGTTTTTTTTTTAAACATTATTTTGATCCAAGAACTCCAACTCACTGAGTCACCTGACAGAATTGTTATGCTCATCCCACTTTGTTTTAAACCATCCATGTCACCTGGAAAAATCTGGACTTCACCAGGCTACAGCAGAAAGTCCGGATCTCTTCACTCCAGCAGCTCTCAAGTTCACTATCCCATTGAAGCTTTTTTACTTCTCCGTCTAAATAGCCTTGAGAAGGATGACTTGCGTTTGTTTTTAAACTTCTGGAGACCTGCATCAAGAAACAAAAAAAAAAAAAAAAAAATGTTAAGTTAAAAATGTCAAGTCTTCTCTCAGCTTGAAGCAACAGAGAACAAAATAAGACTCACCCAGTCTTTGCATCATCTCATTCAACTGTTGATCTTCCTCCTCCTCCCTTAAAATGTTACATATTATATTCACAAATGTGCTTTCACAGCTTTTGCATGCAAGTTAAAGTTAACCACATTTTAAAAGCAAGATATTTGACGTGGAGAGCAAAAAGATGGTTTGGTTTCCTCAGGACTTACCTTATCCTGTCTTCCTCCAGCCCTTCAACAATAGCGTTCCTGTCATTCACTATCTTCATCAGTCTGGTCAATAGCTGCGTTTCCCTCTTCTTCTCATCCAAAGTCTTGACATGTTCTAATATGCAAACACACATTTTTTGGTTTCTCCTCAGCTGTTATAAAGAGTACAAGTGCAAAATGAACTAATACCGCTATTACATTTATCCTTTATTATAGAATAGGATTCGTAGTCAACTTTCAATTTCACTCTGCATAACTTTCCATATTCTGTTAAATCACAATGTGTATTTACTAAAATCATTACTGATGATTTGAAGCACAGACATGTCAGAGAATTACTTCAATGTGTCATAAGAGACCTAAGTAAAACCTTCACTTATAATTGGTGCCAATTTCTAAATGCAGATTTACCATAGCAACCAAAAGAGTAAAAATATACCCCCATACGGCAAAAAACTAAAATCTTTAGACAAATCATGCCTTACAATTTCACTTCAGGAACTTTTTCCATTTAGAAAAACCAATACTTCTTGAACAAACATGGTCATTGCTTTTGGAGGTGGATGCCTGCTGTTTGGGAACACAATTGTCTTAAATGGTTCTGGGAAACAATTGTAAAAAAAAATAAAAAAAGTACTATGACTTTGCGAAGGCTTTTCCAAATGATCATAACATTTCAGATGCTGTGCAACAAGTTCGGTCCGCTGGTTAGTCAGCTTATGCAGACTCATAGCATCACATTTTTTCAGCAAACGCATGTCCCATTATTCACAATAACTTTTCACATAAGTCAAAAACCACCTTGAAATGGCAATTTTGAAAAAAAATAAAATAAAATAAAAAAATCACTTGTTTCTCATGCGATATTTTAAAATGTGTATAAAAACAGGAAACATAGCTGTTGATCACTTCCTCCAAAACAATCAGTTTATTTCTAATGGGAAAAAAGTTGACCGATATTACTTTACTAGTTACCCTGGCTAATTTTCACCTGGTTTATTGATCAACCTCCTGAGCTCTATTTCAACTCCAGGCTGCTGCTCCTCCAGATCTTTTGTTCTTGCTCTGAAGAGAGAAAAAAAATAAATAAATAAATAAATAAAAGACTGCTGTAAAGACGGGTTTAAGAGTGAACATCTAAGTACAATGACTATTTTTCTCTATTTACGTATTTTTGTCTTAATAATAGGCTTTTTGAAAATGTTTGTATCTAGAAATAACAGCTAGATAAGAGAGAGAAACAGTAGTTGCTGAGTACGGGAATTACTTACATGTACATCAACTCTGACTCTCTCCGTATGTAGCTTTGTTTTTTCCGAATCAGGTTAAACCAGTCCACCATCAAGGGATCCATCAGCAGGTCCCCATGACCCTCTGTAAAACAGTCCAATGTCACTAAGGACACAGAGTTCCTAACTGCTCCATCCATGAGAGACACTCCACCTCGAGCCACAATTTAAAGTGCTCTGGAGACGGGCATCTCCAAATACTCACTATCAACTTCTATTTGAGCTATGATTGAATTCTATTTGTCTCCTAATAGAGCACTGTAATGCGGTCTAAAAAGCATGTTTTTCATTGACATTGCCTTGAGGTGGTAGTACAAAAAAAAAAAAAAAAAATACAAGTACAAATCACGTGCGCACACACAAACTTAATTTGATCAAGAGGAGGTTTCGGCTTTGGTGGGACCGAGAGGCAGTCAGGTTCTATGAAATCCCACCGGCTGCTAGCAGGAGGACAGGTGACTGCAGCAGCAAGTCTGGAGATGATATTACTGTGCCATGATGACCTTGAAAAGAGCCAATCAAGTGCCCTTGCCCCATTCAGCTAGCAGCCTCTCATTGCAGCCCACCGCCGCTTCTCCATTTCCATCCCAGCATCCCTCAGGAGGAGAGGGAGCTTCCCCTGCGCCTCGCCTCATTTGGCCCTGGCAGCTGGAATCGAGAGCCCTTTATTGGCCACAGCCTTCCCCTAAAGGCTACATTCGAATTCTGACTCCCAGGTGGACGGGCTCAGCTAACAGGTTTGGAATGAGTGCGCGACTCGCAGAACTCAATGAACCACACACACATATACACGAGGCTGCTACATGCCGTCTAAAACACTCCAATTGGATCTCGAATAGCAATGAAAGGAACATCTGATGTCCCAACAAGCTGTTGTCCTAAACAACCTTGGACAGAATAATTTAGGACCTTTAAAATTCAATTCAGACTTCAGCTTGGAGAAATACAGAATGCTGCTTTTGCATTAATGTAATGCATAATCTCAAACCTTCTTCATAAATGCGAAGCCTCCTCTCCAGCTCCACCCCTTCGTTCTCCAGATCGTACAGCTTGTTCTCAATGTCCTGCAACTCTTTTAAGATCTGATCTGGTGTGATGTAGCAAGGTTTCCTCTGAAAAGACAAATAAGGTAACCATGAAAACCATGGGTAAGACATCTTACATTTAGAAAAGATATTCCTGAGATGATCTTACAACTTCAGCAATAACTTACAGTAGGCAACCTTGTTTCATGCAGCAAGCCATTTGTAGATGAAATATTTCCATTGTTGTAACCTAAAGTGATAAATACTACTTTTTAGTCTAAGTAAAGCTGAAGGCTAAAATACATACATGCAAAAGAAAGTTAAAATAATTACGTTTTTCTTTAGGGCGAGAAAAAAAAAAAAATTATAGTATTAAAGTAAAATTAAAACAAAAGTTATTTTTTTAGTATCAGATGAGCAATTCTGTATTTAAACTTAAAGAAATAATGTTTGCATGATTTTAGAACATGCTTACATGACGTCGCCGACCCGCGGCGAGGTTGTTTTGGAGATGAAGGTTTATGATAGGACTGAGAGGGCAAGATACACGAGGACAAGGAACAGTCAGGTTTAGAACCTATAGACAGAAGAATAAGATTATCATAAATGCAGATCTTCCCATGCTACAACTGATGATGTGGCCTGGACTTACCCAGCACAGTACAGGTCTCTCCCAAACATGAGACAACAGGACTGAACGGCTGGAGAGCGGCAGAGGAACCTTGCGATGTACATGGTCCATTTTTAACTAAGCGGGTAAACTTCAGTCAGCATTTGGTATTTGAGAAACAAGATCGCTCTTAATAGTGATGAGACCAGCTTACCGCAGGTACCCTGCTTCTGTTCCCTTCTGGGATTCAGGGCAACATTGATGGAGCAACAAGAGATGTTCGATAAGGAAGAGGCTGTAGCATTTTGGGCTCTCAAACTATGGTCACTTTCGTTCTTTCCAGAAGTCAACGGAATATCCTTGGCATTATCTGGAGATCTATCAAAAGCAAACTAACCTTACTAAACTGAAAATTGGTGGTGAAACAATGGCAAATAACACTGAATTAAACATTACATTTTGAATTAGAAACACTGCATTTTGTTGCAAAATAGTACAATATACACGTTACATTTACAACCTTTAAAAGACACAAAACCAACATACAGTAAGCAGGCCCTCACCTTAAATACAGTAGATGTAAACAAAGCTAAAAGAACGATCATCTGAGGAAGTCAAACTAAGAGCACAGCATTTCAGGGGAGGTTGGTTTAGGCGCAGCACTCCTTGGGACTGGTGAGGACTGGGGATAGAGTGAGCGGATGCACTCTGAGGCAGTCAAACACTATGGGGGAGGCAGGAGGCATCCGGCGGCTAGAGGATGGATACATGAAAGGCCCCACTGTCAGTGCTCCAGCTCTGAAGTGTCATTGCAGCTCACACCCGAGTGACTCTGCCTGCTTCCCCTCGTGTGGATTAGAAAGCATTAGGGATAACTAGGCTGATCGAACTTACATGAGTCTTGGTCCATTTGGAGCTGCCTTTGGCTTTGATCTCCAGTCAGTTGGGGCTTCGCAGCTCTGAACATCTTTGGCTGAGTCCATGAGAAGAGAAGAAAAATTACAGCAAACAAAAAGCACAAGCCACACAATATCAAATTATGCCATTTGGAGCCATGCTGTCAAACTGAACAGACAAAAATACTGCAGCGGAAATCGGTTTTAAGATTCAATCTTATTCCTGTGGGCTACATGAAAACACAATGGATGCAGGCCTGTGGCTTAAATTAACCTCTTTCCTGCCTGTTTTCTCGTCTCCTACTTATTGCGTATGTTTATGGTAATGTTTCCCCATGCGACCTTTAGAAAGCATTTTAAAAAAAGAACACAATCCATACAAGGAAAGGTCATCTGCGAGTAAACACCACCTTTGGCAGTAGAAAGCAGCTGGGATAGAGGTCTGAGGCGTTCCTTGCTGATGGCACTGAGGTAGAGGGATTCTCTGGAGTTCATGACGCTGCTGCTGATAGCAGAGCTGGTTGCAGTGGCTTGATATGAGCTCCTTCCCGTAGCATCTTGTCCGTGTAACTCCTGCCTCCAGCTAGAGACTTCAGCAGAAGTGCATCTGATTTTTAACCTGGGAGAGATGGTAACAAGTGTCACTTATACATTTAGCATTCACACCATGATTATACATAGTGATAGATGCACCAGCTTTGCTGATGTACACGACTGTTTAAAAGTCTGGGGTCACTAATTCAGCAAAGACACATTAAATCAAGAGAGACAGCAAAACACTTAAATACTGTTCTTTTGAACGCGAATCCTCAAACAAGTCAAATATGAAGCAGTACAACCGTTTTCAATATTGATAAGAAATGTTTCTTAAGCAGTAAATTCTCATATTAGAATGATGTCTGAAGGGTCATGTGACACTGAAGACTGCAGTAAGGATGCTGAAAATTCAGCTTTGCCGCCACAGGAGTAAAATATTTAAAAACTTTAAAATATATTCCAAAAGATTGTTTTAAAATAGCATTTGTGAACTTTGGTTTATAGTTCTATACTGTGTTCGTAGTTAATGAATAGCAGTGAAGAATGACATTTGCTTCCTAAACATTTATCTCCAAGCATTGAATAGAGCTTTTTACAGTATTCCTTAAATCCAGTTAAAGACACTTTCAATTTTCACATTGGCTAGAAACTTCTTTAAATAAAATAATTAACATTTACTGACATATTGCTAGAGCCTTACTGATAACAATTATAATTAAACTTTTAGTAAGCTGCCACTTGTGCACAATGCAAACTTCTTAATTATAAGCCTAAAACGTGTTTTAATGTCACTATTTATGAGCGTTGTTTTTTGAATAGTGTCTTTAGTGAATAGTATTAAAGTACATTAAGAAAAACATTAGTTGTTCCAATTTAGCAGACTTTGGCCCAATCCCAATTCTACCCCTACACTTTCCCCTACCCCTCCGTTTGGCGTGTTCACGTGTAGGGGTAGGGGTGTCTCAATTCTCTTTTGGTTGGAGGGGTAGGGGGAAGGGGAAGGGCTAGATAGCCCTCCAAACGAAGATTTTTGGGGACCTCACTTCAAACGAAGGGCTAAGAGAAATTTCCAACATGGCTGCTCACTCGAGCAAGGCCATAAAGACCCATAAATATAAGTAATAATAAGTAATAGTAAATAATAAGTAATTTTTGCCATTAATAAGGATTTTTATGACAATTTTTCATTATATGTATATTACCATCAGTCTTGTGTTTACGGTGATGTTCTGTAAAGAAACGTTTGCAAAAAAAAAAAAAATCGCTAAAGTTTGCTAGCGGATAGCACTGATTGCACAATATTAGGAAGTTTATTTTTATGTCATATACCCGGTGACATGTGGTAACGCATTGTTTTGTTTTGCTTACGGCCATGTGTGTACATGTAAATTAACGGTGCTTACACTATTCGTACTCATTGCAACATGACAACATTTTTGTAAATTATATTCTGTATAGGGACAGCTGAGGAAACCCGAAGGCTCATACGTTTTCGAGGTGACAACGAACAACTTTTTCACGTGATTTGCTGAAGACAAATGCAAAAAAATCGCTGCAATCCACACAACTGCTATGACTGACGGCGACATCTCGGAATGTGATAAACATCGGCGCATGTCCTCTGACGTAACGTTAGGAGCTAGTGACAATGGATGATGACGTATAACAGTGTAGTAGTGGTGTCCCATTTCTTAGGGGAAAATTTTTAACCCTTCCCCTTTCTACTTCATTTCAAGGGGCAAGGGGAAGGGGCGAGGGGTAGGCAAAGGGGTAGGAAATAGAATTGGGATTGGGCCTTAGTATAGTTGTTGCTAAAGCCAAATAAGGCACAAAAACATCTAAAGTCTAAGCATTCTAGACAGTCTGATAACTCGAGGTACTAACTTGACATAATCACAAGCATCCGAGTGTGTGACACTCCGGCACGCAGAAGCTCTGAACACTTGAGTGGAATGTGACCTTGCTCTTGTCTTCTAAGAGCAGTGCAGTCCAATCCCAGTGTCTGGAGAATATTTTTTAAAGTCATCAGTGGAGAGTGGAGTTTGGAAGGTGGGGGTATTTTAAATTAAAGTTTTAGTAATTGTGTTGTGTGTTATTGTCCTAATTATTATTTATTGATTTTCAAAAACGTTATATATGTTTTTATTTCAGTTTGATTTGAAGCAAAGGTTACCATCACCATGTGGGAATTATGATCACACAATATGACTAATGGATTGGCAGAGAATTGTCTTTCTGCAACTGTCTTTCTTCTAGTTTGTTCACAAATTGCATCCTATATACTGTACATATAAACTGTATATACACACACACTACAGCCTCAAATCTTTTTGTCTATGATGCAACAAGCTTTGCACATCATCATTCGGCAATTATCTTCTAATTCTTCTCCTCACCTGTTCACCACTCAAGCTCTGTCAGGTTAGATGAGGGCAGACTCATATTTGTAGGTTTCTCCAGAAAAATTTGATTGGGTTCAAGCCACTCAAGGACATTCACATAGTTGTCTATAAGCCACTCTTCCTGTGTGCTTAGGGTCATTGTCCAGTTTCTAAATGCTCTGGAGCATGAGGCTGCTACCAGCACACTTTACTTTTCGGATGTTACTCTGCAGGTTATGAGCAGAGCAGGTTTTCTTCAAACATGATGCTTAGAATTGAGGTTTATCAGACCAGAGAATCTTGTTTTTCAGAGTTTGATGGTCCTTTAGGTGCTGTTTTGCAATTCCAAGTGTGTTTTCATGTGTCTTAACTGAGTCTGGCCACGCTGCCAAAAAGCCCATCAGTGGAGTGTTGCAGCGATGTTTGTTCTTCTGTAGGTTTCTCCAATCTCCATGTATGATCATAGAGCTCAAATAGAGTGACCATCAAGTTGTTGGTCACCACTCTAACCAAAACTCTTCTCCATCACTTGCTCAGTTTGACCAGGAGTCCAGCTCTAGAAAGAGTCCTGGTTGTTCCAAACGTCTTCCATTATGGATAATGGAGGCTACTGCTTTTGTGAACATTCAATGCAGCATAGTTTTTTCTGAACTCTTCCCCAGATGTGTGGCTTCATGCAGTACTGTCTCTGAGCTATATACTGTTTTGTTTTTTTTTACCTCAGAACTTGGTCTTTGGTCTAAGATGCATGTTTAGCTGTTAGACCTTTTATTTAGATGTACTTTTCCAAATCATACACATTCAATTGTATTTCATCTGTCCCAGATAAGGGTATAAATACTTATGCAATGGAATCAAGTTTTTTGTCTTCATTTTTTGCTTTGACTGCACCATAACAAAACATGAAAAAAATGCAAAATGCAAAGCACTGTATACTATATATATATTGATTTTCATTTCAATACTATTCTACTATTCTGGTGGCACACAGAGCCAAAATTCTGAAAATTGTGTCCAAATATACAGTATACTATGTATTATGGAAAATGTGTTTATAGATTAAACATTGGCAATAAACAATGCATACATCTCACAGTAAGATGGACCAAATATGGAATCATTTAATATGAATCAGTAATGCATAAATTGAAGGTTGCTTTCAATGTGATATATGTAATATATTTTGAGACTATAGATTTGATGATATATTTCTAATTGCTGTAATATTACATTCTCAAATGAAAGTTCAAAGAGAAGCACAATCTCTACCAATAAAATCAGACGTTAAACAAATGTGACCCTCCCTCCTGTCTCTCTCTCTCTCTCTCATCCTGCAGGCTAGACAGAGCGGAAGCTGCGAGCTGCAGCATCCAGCATCCATCTGAAATCTCAGGAAAAGGTGGAGGAGAGCCGTCAGTCCCAAGGTGATGCTGGTAACAACGGCGGAGAGCAGACGAGGAAAACCAGAGAACGAGGAAGAGGGAGAAGACGCAGACATGATGGGCACACCTCTCCGGAGGAAAGCCCCGGCATATGAGTGAGTACTTCCATTTTTCCTTACCCTCCCTCTGTAGGGTTGGACATCATGGAGCGGTTGCCATAGCAATGGCAGGAGGAGGATGATGATGCTGCAGCAGCTGCTGTCTGCAGTCATGGATTCCTCCAACTATGTGTGTGTGTATGTGTGCAGCAGACATACATGTAATGTGTCACAGTGTCATTGCCAATCAAATCATCAGTATGAACGACTATACAGTAGGAATGATGAGATTGAATTAAGATAATGTTAATTACCATCACCTGTTTTGGGGTGTTGGTCACTTGTGCAATAGGGAATTAGTGTAGCAACTGGACAGGCAACTGTGAAATAACAAGGACAACCTGTATATTCTTAGGTCTGCACTTGATGCACATAAAAGCAAGAACTGGCTGTAATTACAAGCTCCAGTCTGGGGTTTGTTTCCTTAAAGCATCGTTAGCAATCTATGGTTACAAGTTCATAGATTCTGTGTTTCCCAAAACTGTAGTTGAAATGAACATTCGCAAATCTGTGTGCCTGATCTCACGACCTGTGGTTATAAGCAGTTTCTTGTTATTATGACAAATGGACAAACACAATTTTTATTTATTTTTTTTTACCATACTATGGAAGTCAGTAGCTGCATCCCAAATAGATGCACTATACACTGTGTACCCAACACAGTTACACAACCAATTCATGCGTATTTTACATGGTGGCTAATTCATACGACCTCACTCATACGATTTTGTACAAGTTGTCTAAACTGCAGTGACGGACAGGTTTAGGGGCGGGGTTAGGTGTAGGTAATTTGTATCAAATCATATGAATTGACAAGTCATAAAATAAGCACAATTTAGCAAAAATTGCATGAAGTGTGGTCGTGCAAATTCGTATGAATTAACCACCTCGTAAAATATGTACGAATTTCTGTGAGATCGGGCTGGTGTACCTTATGAACTATGTACTCAACTGTGTAGTGTATGAATTATTTAAGGTTATTTTGTAATTTATAATCGGAGTCTGATAGCTCCTCCCCCTTTGTGATGCAAGTATACTGTGATAGTTCAGTACATGAAGTTTCCACACTTCGCTTCATTTATGTATTTGGTAAATAATCACGTAATTAAGGAGAAATGTACAGTCAGCCAGTCATTAGAGGGAAAAAAAAGAAAAACCTTATTACTCGGGGGGGAATCTCATTTGGTAATAATTGCTTATTGATTAAGCCAGCTATTCATGTTCCCTCGAAAGAAACACTGCTGCTTTATGTAACAGTACAGCTAAATCCAGGTTAAAGGTGATTTTACAAACATCATCAGTTTCAGCTAACTGAATTTATATCGATTACCTTTACAAACCATGCTAAAATTAGCAATTTAGCTTGCTGTGCCTGTGTGACAGTGTTGCAGTCTGGCTTGAGAGTGCTGTCTTGATAATAAAGAATGCCTGGAGCCATCGCACCAAAGAATGCCTTTGAGTTTGTATGGAGCACTTATGTGACTGCAGCTGTCGCATTCCACACACATGCAAAATTAGCAGCAGTCACAGCACAGCAACAGGCGGCCCTGTAGTGTAAACACCACAGAGCTAAACACCATATCAGTCTTATATATAATGATATATGTGACATATAACAGTTGTGTTCCAAATTGGTATTTCCGAGTTAAAACTTTAAGTCATATAATGATTGAAATAAATAGAAAAAGCGATGTGAGATTTGTGACACTTGAAGAATGCAAAGCACTTGCTTTCTCATTCACTTCAATAGCACTTTCTGAAATGGTAAGTGCATTTTCAAAAATCTGCAACTTTGATAATTCTTTCTTTGCTCAAGGGTCAAATTGATTGGTCATTGATTTCTAAAGTAACCATGTCTTATAAAAATATGTACCTTTTTGTGCAGCACCGTTTTTATGTGCCTTACTGCATGTTTCACCACAGTTTCAAAGGGAAATGTCCACTGAGTGGCGCTAAAACACAGGTTCAATGCATGAACCCTGGCATGTTTTCATTATGTTGATATAGGTACATTGCTATGTTTTTATTGCGTAAATTATCAGCGTTAAATTCCATCAGGTGCGTGATTTCACATTGAGCCGCATTTACAACACAGAGCCATTGTTCATTGATGAGCTGCGCAAAATCACGCTGATAATGTACGCAGATTTGCGCAGCTCATCAGTGAACAATGGCTCTGTGTTGTAAAGGCGGCTCATTGTGAAATCACGCACCTGATGGAATTTAACGCTGATTACAGAACCGGCTTCACTGACAAGATGTGCAGTACATATCGCACAATGATTATCGTGCAGCCCTACTACTGTCAATAAAAACCCATAGATATGAAGCTGGATGTGTGTGATGCTAATGTTCAAAAGCATCAGTTTTTAAATCTCCTAGGATATTATTATTATTTTGAAGTCACATGATATTCTTCAAGTAATCGTGCATGCAAAAATTATGCTTTATTAATCAAAATTTGTGTGAAAAGGAATGAAAGGTGTCAGAGTTTAACTGCCTCTAGTGTTCAGTTTTTTTTGGAAACTGCACTGATATGTACTTATTGGAATGTATTTCGTGTCTTGCTAAAAAGTGAACCCAGGTACATTTATGCCATGAGACCAGGTAGGATGATGGAGTAACTACACACTCCACATGCAATAAACATCTCTCTCTCTCTGTTGACTACTATTGGAAATGTTTACATCTATTGCACACAATGTAGACTTTCATTAAGATGAATTGAAGTGCTAATGGATAGATTTCTCCAGGCATTACAAACCTCACTGGGAGGTGCAGGAAAATGACAGCCTGACAATACTGACTGGTTGATAGCACACAAGTCTGAGGCAGAAGACTAGAAGAAACGCAAATCAAGACTGGTAAAATATCTGCTATACAATGAAATTATACAGTTATACATATTAATTCACTGAGAGTTAAGTATTATAATCCTAACAGGCAGTGCACTACTTCAGAAAGAATCCAGACCAAGAGCTGTGACAATCTCCAGAACGACTGCAGCCATAAACACAGAAAACAGCAGGCCACCATTATCATTATAGGAGACAGAGCACAGTTTCTTTGGTAGACTCTCTCTTGCTGAAGTTTTGGATAAACTAATGCTATTTCAACAAAACGAAACATTTTGCAGACCATCTTCCGAGAAAACATCCTCTCATGATCGTCACTTAAACTAAACAGCTTTACACAAAAATGAATAATAAACATTACCTTAAAAGTTTTGAAAAGTACATTTTTGGGCCTCACAAAGTTGGTGTTCAGAATTTTTTTAACTTGCTGTTTGGCTGTTTTTAAACATCTCTGGAGTACACATGGAAAAGTGGAGGCTTGATTTATGCTAAACCACCAACTAAACAAGTCATGAATCATGTCTGATTACTGCAGATGATGATTGTGTTTGCAATCATAGTTAATGAATGGTAGTTGTAATCACCTCTAAATCAGTGACTAAACCATTTCTGACATAAAACTTGCATGATTTTGTAAATCCAAGCCATATACCAATATAATGCAAATAAATCACATTAAAAAATCTATCATTTAAAAAATCTAGATTACATAATCAGATTCCAAAAACGTACTCGTAACTGGATAATATAAAAATTGTAAATGTTTACAATCTGATTAGTTAATATTCAAGTGTTTTATTTGAAAGGTTTTTGTTTAAAAATGAATTGTTTTACATTTTCATAAATGAATTAATTATAAGCTTTTCATCAAAAACTCATAAACACACTTTAGTTCTTACATTAATCACATTTAATGCATGTAATGCAAGGTTTAGTGCAACTGTTTTACATTTGTGCTCTTGAAAGACCGTTGCCAATTTGTCACTTGCTTATGACTCAAGGTGGTCATTTGCAGCAAGTGCCAATATGAGCCCAGCACTAATGAAGTGCCATTAGTAAACTCTGTAAGAGTCTGGTTTGTGTTTGAGCACCACTAGAAAGGCATGTGAAAGACTAGTACTACAGCTCAGATCATTACAATTATAACAGAATGGTCTCATGCATTTCTTCATATCCTGTCAGTATTAGGTCATTTGCTTATTTAAAAAAAAAAAAATGATTAGAATATTCTATAAGAGTTTCATGCAAGTTAAAATTTGGCAATAATTGCTTGAAAGTTGTTATAACTGGCTATGAATGCTTTATAATGTGTTTGTTAATGAGTTATTAGTAAATAATAAATCTTTCACAATGGTAACATTAATTACCTGAACAAACTCCTAATTTGCTGCTTATTAACAGTTAGCAAGGTAGTTTTTAAATTGTATATGTTAGTATTTAATATGTTTGTAATATGCATGCTAATAACCAACTGCAGTAGTTAATAAGAGTAAGAATTTGTCCCTAAATTAAAAAATTATCATAAAGTGTTTCAAGATTTGTTTACTGTTGCACAATGTAACTAAATACCAGACACTAAATAGGACTAAATAACATAAATTATTAATGAACCTTCTAGTGTGTCTGAGTCTGATTAAGCATGAATTCATATATGTGACATCTCCACAAAAACCAGCAAATGTCACACCCTGTATGAAATATACATTGATATCTACAGCAAGTAATATTATAGAAACATTATAGAGCATAAGTGTGGAAAATTGCATTAATATAAACAGTACTTCCTTAAACTTTTAATACTGCATTTGTTAACAAGCGTTAGAATAAATCGAGGCAGCCCGCTAATAGTGTGTTTCACTTTAAGAGTAATTTGAAAGTCATTTTGCTTTGCGTTTGCGTGGTCTTCGGTTCCCAGCGTGTGGACTGCTGCACATCTGGAAGGTATTACTGTGCCTCGCTGGCTCATGGGATGAGGTCACTGTGCCAGAGAAACAATGTTGCTTTGTCTGTTATGCCGACTGATGACGTTGCAGCCGTTGGTTGGGAATGGAAAAGTAAAGCATGCGGTGGGAGGAAGACAGTCTGTACACAAGTGAACCGGTGCTCTTAAGTATATATAGTACTTTTGAGACTGCTATTAAATCTCTAAAATGTATTTTAGTGTGTCACAATTGACAAAAGAAAAGTCCAGGTGCAGTAAAGCAACTTCTTAGGTTAAAGAGAGGCCATCGTGAAGAGATTTGGAACTGAAATCCAAATGAAATCGACAGTCACATGCTTAGTTTAAAAAGAATAAAGTGCTGACTAGTAACACAGGGAGCTCCAGTAAACAGACTGGCCCGAATGTTTCACAGAGCTCTGCTGAATGATTTATTCTGAACTTCTGTAGATCTGGTTGAGTCGCACAGCTTCTGAAGTCTGCCGTCTGTGAGCGGTGTGTGTTTTGTGGCTTTAAGCCTATTTCCAGTAGTTACGTTAACTTCCAGGAATTTCCTCCATCTACTGATGTTCACTGCTGCTGTAGGTTGTGATTCTCTATGAATGACTGCAGGGACATCATGTTGAAATTGACCAATGGAGATTTGCTGCCTGACAAATAAAAGAATGTTATTTTTGACATGCAAATGCAGTGCTGCTAATTCATTGTGCTGCATTGCATTTGGAGCGAAGTTAATTCCAATAGCACATAATGCACACATTATCAGAGATATACAACAGTAAATGCATGATACAACATTTAAATGTTACTCTCTGAACCATGGCCTGTTGCAGTACAGCTTGTACTCACCTCTGCATTTATTTACTTGAACTCAGTAATTCATATCAGCCGTTTTGTCATATATATATATATGTACATGTATATATATATATATAGTAACAGTACTTGTACTGTACACACACTGAAGGGTCATTACAGTTGGTTATAATTTCATTCACTGAGTTTCTTACAATTCCCATGAGTCTTCCTCTTGCAGAACACTCCAGACTTGGTTAGCTCAGCCTTTTCTCCATATAAGGAGTTTTTGTATCCATCCACCGGAGCTGAATGTGAGGTTGGATGAGGGAAAGCAGTTGGACCCCTGTGCTCCCATTCCCTACTGCTCCCTTTGGCTTCACTGGAGGAATAAATTAGAACTCAAGATGTTTAGTGCAGATTTTTGGAAGCTGCTTTCCAAACAGAGAAAGCCACATTTGCAGAGACAGTAGACTTGTTTAAAGTCAGCAACTTCTGCAGATGTTTTTATGATCAGATGTTGTCATGTTATGAAGATTGGGATAGATAGATATTAAAATGTGATAGATAGATAGATACATAGATACATAGACAGATAGATAGATATTAAAATGTGATAGAACATATATTTTTATGAATAAAACAATGTTATTCAGAATTACATAACAGTGGTGAGGAAAGAACAACAAAATTTTTCTTTTATGGCTGAGCTATTCCTAACTCACCAGTTATTAATAAACAATAGCAAAGAATTGGCAGATGTATGATTTTGATTTGTAACCATGGAGCAGATTTCCTCTAAGCTTGCAGTCACTCAAATCCCCAGTGTACGGCACACCTTTGTTTTCCATCACAGCAGGCGCACACACACACAGTCACGGTTAGGTGTAACAGTGTTGTCCTACTCTTAGTGACATCTCTCTGCCTGTTCGCCTGTAGCTCTCTCCCAAACACAGTGGGCGGGTTGGAAACTCTGTCATCTGTCCATAACCCCGTCCAGTGACGGAGAGGGAGGGATGTAGGAGGATTGAGAGAACGACAGAGAGAGCGAGAGAGAGAGAGACAGTCTGGCAGACACATGGCCAGTGAATGAGAAGATCTTGCCCTCAGTACACTGTGTCTTTCACTAGCTGGCTTACTTCAGAGGACCAGGGCAGACTGCGTGCGTGTGTGTTTGTGTGTGTGTGTGTCTGTTAACTTGCTCACCCTCCGCCCAACACACACAAACACACTTGGGATTACCAATCTCACAGTTACTGAGAATTCTGCCTTTGTTTTTCCAGGATGGCTGAAGCTGAACTTCATAAGGAAAGGCTCCAAGCCCTGGCGGTGAGTTCTGTGTTGCTTTGTTCTTACACAAACCCTGATTTTTCTTTGATACTAACATAGTTGTTGATATGCTCATAACCATACATAAGAAAAAGCATTAAAACAATAGTTTGTTTGAAATTTGTCCCAAATTAATGCATGTAATAGAAGCTTGATAGTTTTAGTGCCGTTTGATGTGGTCTCATTAAGAGTAGAGTTACTATTGACAAATCACCCTATATGAACCAGAGGGCAAGAATTTGAGATGTGACTAAAAGAGAGACTAAATCTGGCTTCAGGTTAACTCTTCTGCATAGACCAGCAGTGAGCAACAGATGGAAAACTATTTTGGCTACATTGCTTACATCTTTGTAATTCCATAGAATACACATTGCAAAAATAGGCTGTAGGGATCAGTGTGTGTTGGTACACACATAATGTAGTTAACTGATTCAGTTTTGAAGATAATGTAAGCGGTGCATGTCTATGCAAAACTTGCTGCCACAATGTAAGGCTGTTCTCGAGTGCATTTCCCAAAAGCAACTATGGTTGCAAGTTCTGTCATTACCAATTAAGTTTAACAGAACTTTCAACCATAGTTAGCTAACAATGCTTTTGGGAAATGCACCCCTGGTTGGGTGTTTATACATGGTCTTTAAATATAGATATGGTCTCTAGATCTGTAGATTTTTCTTTTTTTATATCATCCATTAGCTAAAAGCTATTAATCCAATGTAATACTACACCTCTCTTTCTTCAAATCACTAACCTTTATGAGCAATATAGTGATGCTTCCTCAAGAAACACCGCTAATTAAAAGTCTTTCAAGTCTAACTATGAAAACTGGTTCTTGGCAGCTAGAACTGTAGCAGGCTAATGCCTTTTGGATGAGGTTTAATGAATGGAAGTTTAAGTGTTGAGATAGCAGGTCTGTGGTAATGGTGCTGTGCTCAGACAGAGGAAATATAAATAATTAAAGTTATACAGTGTCTGGCAGCATCTCGAGCAATGAGGAATGACTGCTTGTCGAAACAAACCAAGATAATCTAAATAGTGTCTGCTAGATTGCTTTGGCATTGAAAGTTCATTTACCAGAGCGGCTGTTTGGCCTCCAATAGCTCAAATTAAAGTAATTGTGTGACTATTTTCCCGTATTTTAGCAGGAATTCAGTGATTTTATCGCATCTGATAGTTGTGAACATAATATACACAACATTACTTGACATCTGTTGTTGGTATTGAGTAAATTTACATAGTAGTAATGACGCTGTCAATCACTTTTGCATCATTATTGTGACATCAGCCACATGGTGCAACTGCAATGCTTCAGCACACATGGCAAAGACTCACAAATTTAGTATTTGGTGCGGCATGTGTTTGAGTCATGCCTTAAACCAGTTTAGAATAAAATACTAGCTGTTTTGCATCAAGTAATTCTCTTCTAGTAATCAGTCAGACAAAGGGATTCATATGTCAGAAACTCTCCGACTGATATTTGACCAGCACGGGCTGAAAGTGTGTGAGTTTCCCCTTATTTTAATAACAGGGAAAAAGAATGGCATTAATGAGGTGGTGAAACTTTACGGTGCTGTCTGTTCTGACGGTAGCTCAATGGAAAGCTGTTATAGTCCAACGCAGTAGAGTTAATATTGTGTGGAAACTTAAAAACTCCACTCAGTCAAATGGATAAATCAGCCATCTTTGACCAATTGTGCTTTGAGGAGCTGAGATTTGTAATAGATGTAAGATGTACTGTAACAAGTGGTGGCTGCCAATGCGAAAATTGCACCACAGTGTTAGAATGTTGTGGGTGATTGCCAAGTCATTGTTATGAGATTGCTAATGTGTTCTGAGAGGTTTCTAGCATGTTGCTATGGGGTTTTTTTTTTTTCGGTAGTTAATAGTATTACTAGGCAGTGTCCAGGGTGTTCTTGATGATTGAAAAAGAGTCCAGTCCTGCAGAGTTTAGCACCAACACCAGTCTAAAAGTTAAGTTGCAACTAAACAATTTTGTTGTGGAAATTTCACAGTGAAATGTCAGTTACACTCAATTTTAAGGTCCAATTCTCACTATTAAAACCATTAACTTTGCCTCAACAAACTCTTAATTTGCTGCTTATTAATAGTTAGTAGTTGTTAAGTTTAGGTATTGGGTAGGATTAGGGATGTAGAGTATGCTCATGCAGAATATGTGAATTATACGTACTAATAAACAGCCAATACAGTAATAATAGGCATGCTAATAAGCAAGTTAAGAGTGAGAATTGGTCCCTAGATTAAAGTGTTACCTGAAATGTCCAGTGAGTGCTGCTAAAAAGAGTGTTAAATATGTGAAAGTGGCCACATTTGAATTATGCTTTATTACATTGTTACAGGCATTTATTGATGTGTTTATTACGTTGTTGCAGGTACGTATTGAGGCAATTAGGATTGAAATTTCTGGAGAGTGATATTAACAGTTTAATGCTCTGTCATGTTAGAAACTAACAAACCCTCTTTACCAAACCCAACACTAAACCTACCTGATAGTGCTAACGAAAGAAAAAGTGATATAAAAAACGCACACTCTGGTGCTATTTTAACTACTTTACATAGGTTTGAGAAGTTTTGTTGAACCTTAGTTCACTTCACCTCAAAAGTACAGTGTTATATCACATAAGCTTACTTCCATATTTAATAGTCCCTCACAGTTTTTCAAATGCAGGAAGAATAGCCTGATGACCTGCTACTTCTACCAGAATTCTGAAGTGTTCTCCCATGAGGCCATGTATGAGAAGCTATGAATTTCATGCAACTAATGCAGCAGGTCACATGACAAACCCAACATGGCGGATGTTGTATGTCCGGGTTACTTACATATTAGACTCACATGCAATGTCAAATACAATTTTTTGATGGTTGCAAAATAACCTTTTCATCAAAAGTAGTAGCTACATCAAAAGTAGAATATGCGATTTCTGACAGTAGTGATCCTGAAGATTTTGATTTGCCAATTCATTTTCAGTTTTATTGAGACTAGAGCTAAACTAGGTTGGCTATAAGCCCTGGATTGGGGGTTGCACGAATACCTAACCCTAAGTATGATGAGATGATTCCTTTAGTAAACACTGCAAATTAGCAGCACATTGCACCAACAACATATGTTCATATGTCAACCCAGTTTGCAGAAAACATCCTGTATTTTAATATCAGGTTGAAGTTTTGCCAAATGCACATGCAATTTGAATAACAAAACAGCAGCCTGGTGTTGTAACTGAAACTTGTGGAGGATTGATGTTAAAAGATCTTATAACGGTCAGTAATTTATGTACACTGCGCTCATTAGAAGCTTTTAATTTGGACTTGCCTTCAAGAAGGAAAGTACCACAAGACTTTGCCCGTGGATTTCCAATTTGGGGTTTCTAGTTTCTCTCAATATTCAGCCAACATCTGTCTTAACCCAACCACATGCTTTATCTGGGCTTCGCTTGGTTTCCCATGCTCTCCAGAAAAGCAAAGCCTGTGGGCTGCTTGATGTTGGCCAAGCAGTTGTGTTTTTGAAATGAGCTAAACTAGAAGCTAGAAGCACTAGAAGCACTGTGAGGAGGTGATTGCACATGGGCGGACTTCCCTCTTGTCTTAAATGCCTGCAGTTCTGAGTTGTTTACATGGATTAATTTAGTCAAGCTCAGGTCTAGACCTTTACTAGAGGCCTCGTTTAAACTGTGCTCTTGTTAGCGTAGCACAGGCAGCCATTACTATCGGGTTAAATTTAGCAGCAGCTGTCTGTGATGATTTGGCTCGGGGATCACATATTTCACAGAGGTGGGGTGGCCCTCAGGTGGGTTTGGATTCCCAGAGCTCTCGGGTGTGGGGGCTCAGCTGCATTTCTTAAACAAGTATTGAGAACTGTGCTGTAACTGAAAGCCTTTCTGCTAACTAGCACAGCAGATTCAGGTATTATTGGATATTGCATGATGGTAACAAACATCAGCACTGATTTATGTCACTTATAGCATCACTGACACTGAAATTTGCACTTTTTTATATTGGTTTATATTTAGATTTTCAAACTGATTTTAGTTTGTTTTTATGTAGTCAATATAGTCTGTACTTTGGCATAGAAGGTTAAAGTAGGCATAATTTTTAAATTTGCTTTATCTGTTTTCTAAATGCATGTTATAGATCTTACATCGTTATATATGGCTCAAAACTGTCTATACATCTAAACATCCAATCAACATGTGATATATACAACCAAATCCCCTCCATCCAGCCCTTTTTTAATCCTTCAGATTGGGATGAGTATCATAATAAATAAGAAAACTGTTAATCTGTTTCATGGCAGCTTTGTAATTAAATCATACCACCTACAGTAATGATTGAAAAATGTGAAAACTGAAGTAAATCTGTGTAATTTCTATGTACATTCTAAGTAAAGTCTGTCATTTTATTAAAGGGTTAGTTCACTCCAAAATTCTGTCATTAATTACTCACCCTCATGTCGTTCCAAACCCATAAGACCTCTGTTCATGTTCGGATCACAAATTAAGATATTTTTGATGATATCAAAGAGTCATCCAACCCTTCATAGACAACAACACTACTGAAATGATCCCAGGTCCAGAAACATAATAAAAACATTGGTAAAACAGTCCATGTGACATCAGTGGATCAACTTCAGTTTTTCGACACTGGGAGAATCCTTTTTTTTGCGTGACGAAAACAAAAAATAACAATTAATCACTGTAAAATTAATCACAGATGTAATTGCATGCAGGTATATTTAATGTAAGTACAATCTAAAAACATGTAAAATTACATTACGCTAGTTAAAATTTCATTATTGTGTCGATTAAGGGCACAATGGCAACCAGATCATCCCTAGATTTGGCAGCTTCAACATTTGGGTGTCCCTCATGGGACATTAACCACTAACTTTTCTTAGTACACTTGGTAGCTGAAGGGGTCATACCTTAGAATGTATGTTATGCCAGTTACATTCTATTGCAAATGGTAAACATTTTTTGCCTGAACACAAAAATAACGTGACCAGTCAACACCTGCTGCTGTCACATATCCAATTAGCGAGGTCTGAAACGACCACTGTTCAGTTTCCCACCACTGACAACTAAAGGCATGAGATATTAGTAGTCAAAGTCAAGATTGCAAAATCGCACCCAAAATTTCCATTGGCTAAATAAAAACTCCACTCACACCATAGGATGAGGCAATGTTTCTGTGTGATTTTAAGAAAAATGATACAAAAATTTGCAAGAGTCCAAAATGTGCTCACAATTCAGTCAAAACTGGATGCTCTACCAGCAGGGTGTAGCTCTGCTGACATTGGAGAGAACACATGGATCGAAAATAGCCCATGAGCACATGAGAACAGCTATGCACTCATACCAGCATGTACCATATTTCTCTTTAAATATGTTTGCAATGTGAACTCTAGATTAGTGGTTCACCTAAGACATAATTTCCAGTATGTGGTTTGCATTAATGAAATGAAAAACTGTCACCTAGTTTTATCTGGTTCGTTGCCACCTAGATAGAGGGATCAGGGCTGCGTTCTCCGATAACGTTGTCTCTTAGCGCGCTACGAAGACTCAAAAGGTACACCTTAACTACAGTTAT
>JAUMHE010000059.1:1405680-1418818 GCA_032359235.1 Enteromius mattozi | reverse complement strand
ACCCGCAGTAGATTTTGATATTCTAGGTATTATCAAATGGCCAGAGTTTTGAGAACGCAGCAGACGTGGAGGACTATTATAGGGTAATCTCACACAAGAGCTTTGGTGTGGATTATTGAGTCCATTTCACGTCATGATTTTGGGTCTAATGTGAATTTGACCATATTTAAACTCAACCCAATGAAGCTTCAGTTGATGCCATAATATTTGCATATTTGTATTGCTCTGGGAAATATAACACATTTCTCATAACTTGTTAACTCAGAATAAGTTATCTTTGGGGAGCAGCTTGGATTCATTGCATGTCTTGCGGCAGACAAATGCAAAAGTCAATCAGAGTGTGTTTTGAAGGTACTGTACAGTAAATCCATAGAGAATCTTCTCTCCTTAATCACTGTCTAGCATTGCTATCTGCACTGATGATGCACACATACTAGTTGGACCTAAATTATACAATGGGTATAGGATGGTGAAATCAAAGTTGGATTTAGAAAATACTAGAGAAGTAATCAGTTGTCCTTTTTTCTCTCTGTGCGAGTCCGTGTCAAGGGAACATATCTGAATCAGCTCTAGCAGCACGAGAGTGTGTTATCAGATAGCCAGGGGTTTGCCTCATTTACGCAGAATTACTCTGTGGTGTTATCACCCGAATTTTATGGCAGTTAGTTTATACAAAAAACACAGCCTTTGGTTTAAAGTCACTCATGAAAGAGATTTTGTCTAGGCCTCAGGAGAGAAGGACTTGAGGGAAAAGAAACACTTATTCTCAATGACTGCAAAAGATTTGATAACGCTGTGAGACTTTTGTAAAGAGACTAAAGCGATAGCATGTGTTCCAGCACACAACAGCTAATCATATGAACAAATTCTGGGCGATCTTAGCATGAATATGTACCGTAATGAAAAGGAAGTGAATGTTTTTAGAAGGGTTGAAAAAAAGTAAGGATTTGACAAAAAAGAGCAACATATCCAGGAAAAGAGATGTTTGTTTAGTAGTGGGTTCTCATCGGAAAGTAGAGCTGCGATGTCTGTGATGTGGATCTAGGTTTTGTGAGTATCAACAGAAAGATTTGTATCTCCATTTATTTTCTCATAAAGAAATTCTAAACATAAAGTCTAAAAAATGTATGCTGTGCAGATACTAAACAAAACTCAAGTATGTACAACAGTCGGATTCCAGAAGTAAGAATTCTATTCATTTTCTCAATCAACATCTTTAAGTAGTTGATAGTTTCTCCATCATTTTATATTTGATTATGTTCCTTGCAGTGCTTAAAGGGATTGTGATTATTTCCTGTTAATGTACAAAGTCTTCTTTTAGTTTCATTTTTAAATATTTTTTAATGGAAAATGAATAGGAAAAAATATGAATCCTGATAGTAGCTATTATGTATTTGTGTAAAATACAACCAACCAACCAACCAACCACTACTGCAATATAATCCCACAGGGTGCTCAAAATGAGACTTTGTGTCTCACAGAAAATGGTTATTTTGCAATAATGACTGGCTGACCATACATGATAACACTCATTACATGACTATAACTAAATAAATGATACTGACAGAGCTATATATGGAACTGGTGTCTTAGACAATATTAAAGAGTTTAGCTTCTAGTATATCTAGTATAGTATTCTAGCATAGTACAGTATACTATAAATTTGATGGCAGAATGCCAAGATTAGCCAATTACAATCAAATATCCCTGAAAGCCATGCACTAAAACATGAAACAACTTTTTATAAGCAAACTTCTAAGGATATAATGCAATTGTCAAGTTATAAAAATTCAAAATCTGAAACTTATTTTATGAAAAACAATCTTCGAAGCACTGCCTTGAGTCTTTTTAAGCCAAACATGTGGGTAGTCTTGTAATCCAAGATGGTGCTTTCTCCTGCATACTTTCAGCAGCTTGTGAAACAGTCCTGAGTTCCTGCGGTTGCCTTTCGTGGAGGTGATGACTAGGCGTAAGGGGTCTTGAAAGACTTCATAGCTCACATAGCTCATGCAGAGTCAGTTCGGCCACAGCTGGTGACTTCCTTAACAGCTGTCCATGTTGGACAGGTTATAAATGTATTCAAGTTTACACAAGAATGTGGCAACATGTGACATTTATATTGTGGACTTAAATGTCAAACAATGCACACATAAATGTTTTTTCTGTGGGCAGCCACAATCCACACAATAATGAGCTGACTAAAGTATAAACAGTACAGTTTAAGCTTCAGCTGGTACATTTAGGCTAAATTCCCCCAGCAGCAGAGTACTTCAGAGCGGTAAATACAGTTTACGATGAAATATGGATTGACAGCTGCATTCTGTAAGTAAACTGACCTAAAATATTTGAAATCATTGAAACTGCCATGAAAATGTGCAATATGGCGGGTAATACTGGTGTTGCACAAATGTCACCACAATGACATATTTTCAGTGGGTTGCATTTAAAACTAGCTTTGTCCGACTTAGAGACCAGCTAATGCTTTAAATGCATTTAAAAAAATAAGTAAATAAAAATTGAAGCTGTTGCTGGTTAGCTACAACTGATGGATGAACTCTCACCTCACTTGGGCTTGTTCATTGTATTATGTTGTTTCAATAATAATAAAATGTTCTGTTGTTTTTTAATGCCACTTGTCAGCAACCGCCTGCTAAAAGACAGCTAAAAGCCTTAAAAATGCTGAAGTATTCACAGAATGACATATCAAACTATCTTGATCTAGGCTTTTAACCAAAACTCCATCGACTTTAGGAAAATTGACCCTCAAGTTCTAAAATGCTAACTCATTTACAGGCTTTAGGACTCATTTCTGCAGCACTCTATTGTCAGTCTGGTTACAGACGTTATTTACAGCTGTCATGAAAACAGAAAAGCAGATTGCCTCCTGCAAACTGTATTATGTACATACTTACTCGAGAGTCACACATCTTGCATGATTAATGCTTTTGTAAGTCCCAAACACCTGGGTGAAAAACACCTAAAAATAACATCTGATCTAGATCAATGACCTGACTGTAGAGAATGTTTCTGTCTTACAGTCTAAAGCCATGAGGGAGAGATGGCTCCTGCAGGGGACACCAGCAGTGCCACAAGAGGAAGAAGAAGGTCGGAGAAAACAGGTTGAGCAAGATGAACTTCACGCTAAGACACTAGAAGATGCTATTCACAGGTACAGTAATGTATTTCTGATGAAAAAAACACAGTGTTTATTAACACTTTCCACTGATCTCATCTTAGAAAAAAGGGATGTTTTTGGGAGTTATATGTTTATTTTCTGCAACAACATCCATTAAGCAACCACTGTCCCAAACACTGCAGTCATTTCCTTCAGTGGGATCTGTATTTCTGCTCAGCTTTGCTTTTAATTATGAGAACTTCAAAGCTTGTTCCTTCAAGCTCATCTGGTAGACGTATTTGAACCTCTGCAGATGCCATTTTAAGTTTCCTCATATGGGATGCATTGCCAAACCAATGTGTGTTTCAGCAGGATCACATAGCACTCTTGCTTCGAAAACAAGATGTTGTGACTAGAAAACCAGATAAATCATCAAGGAGCAGAAGACATGATACTAACCATGGCTGTAATGTAGGTTATTCAACTGATAATGCTTGAAGGTAATCACTTGCAAAATTGAAACACGTTGAGAATTTGATATAGTGATAGAAAGGTATTCATAAACAAAAAACATATGAACATAATCATAAAGGAGACTATGAAGTCTGATGAAACATTGATATTGGTCTGAGATGAGAGCCTGACCAGAAACCAGATAGATAGATAGATAGATAGATAGTTTATTCCCATTCCCCAGATCACCAATAACAAGTGTCTGAACACTGAAATAAAGAAGACCTGCAGGGTCTTTTGATTTCTCTCATAATCTGTTTAAAGGCTAAAGTTGAACGTCGTAAGGCCTCTGAATGTTTGATGAGACCAGCAGAAGCAAGAGACTGGGCATCTCAAGAGTTTGAAATGTTATTCGGAGGACTGTTTTTCTGGTTTTGAAGCAATCAATTGTTATTCAGTTGATTCAAGTGAGCTGTGTGGGAGTGTTTGGAAGATGTTTGGATTGTGAAAACTCATATTACATAAGTTATGTTCTACCTTTTGGTCCTCAGAAGTGATTATGTAATCAGTTGTGATTGAAGTGAATGATGCTCTTATGATGACAGTAGTAAGTGGATGCTCTGAATTACATCATCAGTTGATTGCTAATTTACTCTCCCATGATGTCATCCATGGAACTTCCAATTCAATGTTTAGATTTCGGTAATCTCTAGGGTGTGTTTCCTCTCTGCACAGGATGTCGTCTTTGAATTTTTTCAAGGGTAAACAAAGTGTTATCTAAAATTATGCACATAACATCACACAAGCAAAGTAGAAGCAAAATAGATGGTGCCTTGGAAGGCAAGTTGTTAAATTTGAGAGCTTAAATTACGATTAAATTATTTTGATTATGGCTACACTAATGAATAAAATACGAAACTAATGCTAACTATCAATAGCTCTAATACTAAATAGCCTAATCTCTAAAATCAGTATTCAACACTTGGTCAGCATTCTTAATTATATGACAGTGTTTGATTTGCCACATTGGTCTATTATTACGGCTTCAAATACTTTAAATAAACCTGCATCTAAACCATAAAGAAAACAAACAGTGGTTGGTCGCTTTATTAGTCAATTATACAGTCTCTTTCTATCTGGTTCTTGTCCATAGTAAGCAGATATTTGGACAGTTTGCAGATAGTTCAGAAATTTGATAGATGAGCTTAGTGGGCCACAAATACAAACATTGAGAACTAACAGCTGCTCACAGACTTCATTAAATAATGTGAATAATGGATCACAAAACCAGTATCTGAGTTTACCAGAACCTTCACTGTAATTTGTTGTCTAGACTTAAAGTAATAAAGCATATTTGAGTTACACTCATTGTCAGAGGATTATTTTAAGATTCTAGAAGTAGTTGTTACCTCTTGTAGGTTTTAAATCATTTAAAGTCAGCACAGTTTGCATTTATTCTCACTTATGGTTGTTTTAAATTCATGCTAATTCGTATTAATTCAAACGACCTCACTCGTACAAATTTGTACGATTTGCCTAAATCCCCGTGACGGGTAGGTTTAGGGGCAGGGTTAGATTTAGGTCATTCGTACAAATTCATACGAATTGGCAACTCGTAAAATACGTACGATTTATAAGAAATCATATGAATTGATATGAGTAAGGTCGTACAAATTTGTACGAATTAGCCACATCGTAAAAATATGTACGAATTGCTGTGAGATCAGGTTGGGTTGTGAGCTCCCATCTGTCACTGGAAGGGTAATGTAGTACAATGGACAGGGCGACTGTTCAGGTTATTGTTTGGCTGGTTGTGTGTAGCAGGTGATATTTCCTGGGCTGCTGAGTGGGGGTGACGGAGCAGGGGAGATTCACACAGAAATCCGTCTGGACACTGGGAGGAATGAAGCGATAGAAATGCCTCTGTTGCAAGAATATGGAGACTGAGGGAGTGGCTGCTGGCTATTTCTGTACCCTGCAGAGGAGATCCTGCAAAATAAATGGGCACTCAAGGCTTTTTTCCAGGGTTGATAAAAAAAGAATGAACTTTTGTATATGTTACTTAAGATATTTGATTCACTCACCCTCGGGCAATCTAAGATGTAGATGAGTTAGTTGTTTTTTTTTTTTTTTATCAAATTTGGTTAAGTTTAGCATTGCATCTTTTGTTCATCAATGGATACTCTGCAGTTAGTGGGTGCTGTCAGAATGAGAGTCCAAACGGCTGATAAAAGTGTCAGTTCTGGCCTAAATATGCAACCCAGGCTCATGCAAAACACGTGCCTCTAAATAAATTTCTGCAGCACCATTATTATGTAACTTACTGAAGGTTACACAGCAGTTTCAAAGTGAAACATACAGTGAGTGGCGCTAAAACGTGAGTTCAGTACGTGACCCTGGCACATTTTTTGTTACGTTGATATAGGCACGTATTGCTATGTTTGTATACGTTGCTTCTGATACATATTGCGGTAGTTCATAGTGCCACTAAAAGTTAATGCTCTATCGTGTTAAAAATTCTAAATCTACCGGATAGTGTTAACAAATGCAAAAGTGACATAAAAGCACATTTGTTGATGCAACTGTGCTATTTTAACTTCTTTGTGCAGATTTGAGCTGTTTTGTTAAGCCATTCATTCACAGGGTTCACAGGGCTCTTCATCACTGTATCACATGAGCTACCAAGCAAACCTACTGAGTTAGAAAACTCATGCTTATGAAGCTGATATGTGACACTAACCTTCAAATATATCCGTTTTCAGATGTCACAGCATGTTAAAATTGGTTTGAATTCACAACATAATATTCCTCAAGTAATTATGCAAAAATTAGGCTGTATTAATTAAAACTGTGGACCTGCAAATCATACTTTGTGTGAATAAGAAAAAAAATTGTGGAAGTTTTACTGCATCTACTGTTCATTTCAACTGGATACTGCAACAATTCGTATGTATAAGAGTTTCGCTAATATTTAGGCAAAAAAATCTATAGTCTATAATTCATAATAACATTAATAAAAATCCATCTTATGTTGTCTGTCACATAAAAATGGTTTGTAAACTATGCTTGATTTGTGCAGATTTCTCTCCTGATTCAGACAAGATCACTTACTCACTGGGAAAAAAAGAAGCAACAGTTTAACGTGAAAAAATTTATGTTTATTTTGTCACTTGTAGTCTAAAATAACACTTGCAAAAGTCAGCAGACCAAACAGCATTATCAACAGAAGGCTATAATGTAGAAATATGCAAATATCGTCTTAAACAAATCATCCTAACTGATACATTAGTGTATCACACTGAAAACGCAAAGCATGAGGTTATGCCTGCCTGCTTCAAAAAACAAAAAAAAAGGAAAATAATGTCAAAGCATTTATGGTAAATGTTTTTGGCTGTATTGCGCTGGTGGTTATAACTATAGCCTGGGCTGAACAGCAGTGCATCTCTTGCGAGGACAGACTTCTCCTAAAAACTTATCATTACAGAAGACGTCCCAGCCACTGAGTCTAAAGTAAAGCTCTAACTACCAGGCTTTCCAGGAAAAATGTGGCGTTGACATGGTACTAACTCTTAAAGCACCTCCCCGTCACATCTGCACACACACTGTTTATATAACTGTGTGATATGAGCTCCTAATATGGTGAAAATAAAGTGTAAGGTCTCTCCCCTTGCACTGGAAGAAAGAGAGACATATAAATAAACATCACATCAATGTTATAGATAAGACTGGCTAGTACCGAGACCTCTTAACATCATGAGCTACTGAATTTCTTCCTCTGTTTGGGCTGAATCAGTCAGCATGGAAAATATTTCATAAAGTCTTTGGGCAAGTGTGTTATTTTAGTTATTATTGAGATATTATTATAGTTTTTATTAAAAATTTTAATATCTATATTCAAGTTTAAGTTTTTTTTTTGTTTGTTTTTTTGTATTTCACTACTTTAATGTGTAGTTGTCTATACTGTTTATGAAGTTTGAAACAACTATGATTTTTTTATGTTTGCGAAAATAAGGCATTGAAAATAATCAGAGCATAAGAGACTTATTTTAAAAACATTTAAAATATCTTAATTATTCAAAATTTTGACCAGTATAGTTTTTTATTTTGTTTTGTTTTGTTTTGGACTAAATGAAAATGATAAATTGTGCCAATTGGAATTTTTATTATTTAATTTTTAGTATTTTAGTTATCATTTTGTTTATTTCAAGTAACTGTGTGTGTGTGTGTGTTTATATCAGTACTATCCGTCTTGTGTGTTATTTCATTTTAGCCACTGTTAACTGGAGCACTTTCATTTTCTTCAGTATTTAGTAAGAGAATATTAAGGTAAATTTTTGCAATATTTTGCTGTCAACATGGTCACACATGGATTCATTTTTCCATAATGAGCGTTGCCTTAGAAACAAGTCATTTCTGAGTCTGAGGACACCTCAGAGTTGAATCTTCATGTTGTCGTCTCATAATTACAGTAGCAACAAAAATGCAATATGATAACTGGAGAAGTCTTAGCGATTTCCCTTACAGCCATTCAGATTTGACATCTGTTAAACTGGACAGGAAGCAATCAATCTCTGTTGTCATGGGAACAGGAGTTGGGGCGGGGGGTGGCTCTACTGCTGATGAACTCTGGCTGAGTACAGGACCTCACACCATAGATATTGGAATGATGTGAAATGTGTGAATAACACACAATAAACAGCTAGATTTTAGGGTCGTATTACAACTCAACCAGAATAAATTATATTATGCATGGGACAAAATTAAGTACATTTTAAGACATTATTTTTAATAACACATAACTGTAGCACATTCTCATTTATTATACAGTATGTGACCCTGGACCACAAAACAATAAGGGTCAGTTTTCTGAAACTGAGATTTATACATCATCTGAAAGTTAAATAAATAAGCTTTGCATTGATGTGTAGATAAAATATCTTCATGGAACATGATCTTTAATTATTATCCTAATGATTTTTTACATAAAAGAAAAATCAATAATTTTGACCCATACAATGTGTGACTGGTTTTGTGCTCAAGGTTCACATATTATTATTATGATTATTATTATTCAGCTTGCTCTGCTGAACTACAAGAGTGTATGATGGTAAAAAATATGCTGCTTCAAGACAAAAGGGAATCTGTAGTAGGTCTAGACAGGTGGTGCTGGGGAGGAGGAGGGACCAGTATTCACTGTAATACAGTATTAATAATCCAATAAAAATCACTGTAGAGATTAGTGGGAATAACCAAAAGGAGAAAGCAATGCACACAGTCAGGAAGCGTGGGAAATGATGCAGGAAGTCAGCGGTGGGTGTGAGACCTGTATGAGCTCATCCAGACGCAGCAGAAGATGCACTCTTGACCTCTGACTGAGCTTTGGAAAAAGAAAAAAGGGGAAAGTCTGCTTTTAAATGAGTCATGGTTAACACCCATCACAGCTTACAAGGCAGCACAATGCATGGAATAAAGTGACTGGCATCTCTCTGTTAAGGGGGAAAAAAGCCTTACTTACTGAAAAAATAACACTGAAATATTAAATAACTGAGAAATCTGCTTGATAATAATTTGGTTCAAATCAGACTTTTAACACTATACTGAACACACACTTGTTTTTAGTTATTTGCCCAGCGTTAGCAGTTATTAAAGAAAACATATAGCTAGTGAAAGAGCCTTATGTGTACAATCACAACTTTGTGTGCTCACGCAATTATAGCTCACAGAAATGCCCCATTCATAGTTGTGGATGTTGATGTTACTGTGGGACTGATTTCCTGTTTCTTTTTTCCTTAAATTGACATAATAGTCAATGTAACGCTTTCATGTGAGCGGTGTTTGTTCTGTCAGAGATCTGGACATGAGTCACGAACCTATATACATCCAGAAAAATCCAACGTGATGTTTTATTGCAAAACACAGTTGATGAATATATTTTAAGCTTAAAATATTCTCAAAATATACATCTTATCAAAGGTTTTAAGTCAAAATACCAGTTGTAGGAATGTTTTCTCAGTGGTTTGTGGTTTAAAGCACATTGTAAATCTTTTTTTTTTTAAGTTTGTTCTCCACACTTATATTTAAAATGAATATCGTTATATTTTGTAATACCTTTTGAATTTTGAACAAGTGAGCACAATAAAAGAGTCAACTTTGCAATGAATTTAAATATTAACCTATTTTAATCATATAAGGGGTTTTTAATGAGAGGTTGGGGCAATTTATTTATGTTTATGTTGTCTTTTTACTAATTACAGTTGATTAATTCCTGTAATTTACTTTAATTATCTAATCAGTTTCTATACAGTGGAATTAAAAAAAACTTTTGTTTTTGTTCTCTCTCTCTCTCTGAAAGTTTAATGTGTTGAATGGACTGCTATAAATCTTTTGGTTACACTGTATTTTAAGGTGTCCTTTTTACTACATGCATTCTTACTATATGGTTAGGGTTAGGATTAGGTTTTGGCTTTGGGTTACTTGCATGTAACTCTGTATAATTTATTGTTATTAGTAAGTGCATGTGTAACAAGGAAACCTTAAAATAAAGTGTTACCAGTCTTTTTTTCCTGCTCAATAAATAAAATCTTCAGTAAAAGACTAAAATTTACCTAAATAAAAAGTACATTTCAAAAATCAGCTGCAAACCCTACAAAGTATTCACTACAATAAAAAGCATTCCAGCTAACCCGGTCTTCCTATATAAAGTATAAAATGTTTTGCATGGTCATTGATAGTTATATGTAAATGCTTAAAGAATATAAGCTTGTGTAAGACATTAATTAGTCTTGCATATCCTGAAACATGCTATAACATGATTCCACCACTAGAGGGCCTTGAAGACTTGGGTCTTTGACTTTGTTAGATGTATCCATAACATAGCCACTCTTGTGTTTCCTAAATCTGTAGATTAGTAAGGAAACAAGCTGCATTTTGAAGGTTCCCTTAACTTTAACTAACTTTGAAACTACATGGCAACTAACTCTCATTAGAGTATTAGTAGAGAGGTAGGATTAGTAGGATAAGTTGACATCTGTTTGCAAAGTTACTTGAACATCTGTTGAAGACCATCAAAATAAAGCATTAGCAGATATTAAGCAGACAGTCTACGGATACTCTAATGACTGCTAGCTGACATGTTGTTATAGTTAGTAGAATGTGAGTCAAAATAAAGTGTTACCAGTATTTTGTTCACCATATCTTTGAAGACTCATTGTGTGTGTCTGCACTCTTGAGCGAGACTCATCGTTAGACGCCTCCAGTTAATTGTTCTCCACAGATCACTAATTAGGCTTGCACCAATACAGCATAAATACATTCTACTGCAGGCAACCCCTCATTATCGAGCTATGATTAAAACACACAATTGTACTTGTTGCCCACAGATGTTAAAGAAATAGTTCACCCACAACTAAAATACTGTCATTGTGTTCTCATCCTTGTGAAAAAGAAGTCTGCTTAACTGTATTGTGAACTTGTAGTGAACATCAAATCTTAAAATTATATTTAAAAGAGTACTTGCAGATAATATAATATTAAGAAAATAAAAGCCCACTTGAGTGCATTTAAATAGAGTATTTCATGACTGTTTCTTAACACACTTTTAAAAACTGGACTTTGTTATAATGTCAAATTTAAAGTTTAAAGTACATAATCATACATAATCATTGTTTTAATAATCGTTTGTTAAAAAAGTGCAATTAAAGGAATAGTTTACCCAAAAATGAAAATTCTGTCATCATTCAAAAAAATACTATGGAAGTCAGTGGTGACCAAAAAAACTTTTTTCATTATATCTTCCTTTGTATTCGGCAGAAGATGGAAATGCATACAGTTTTGGAACTACTTGAGGGTGAGTAAATGATGACAGAATTTTCAATTTCCTTTAGGTGCAAATATCACATTTGAAGTTATTTCAAATGTTCTGAACTGCATCTTCATCATTACCAATGTGTAATTAAAAATATATTCTATTACATGAAAAGTTATAGAAGTGGCATAGGTGGGCCAGAAAAGTTCTCTAATTGTATTTAATATGAATTTAACTATATTCATTAAATTGCAATTAAAATGCAGTTAATGAACTTATTAGAAAAAAAATTGGTAATAAGTACTCTTTTTAAAAGTAGCCTGAAGTGTACTTGTTTTTCACAAGGGACCATGTTATTTCAACCCCATGAAATAAAAAAGAGATGTTTTACAGAATGTCTAAGCCGCTCTTTTCCATAAAACAGACTCATATGGTTCAATATTGAATGGGCTACTTTTGTAATCCTTTTTTCTTCTTTTGGTGTTTTACAGTCTTTGGGAGCTGGGAGCTTCTGCCTAACATCTCTTTTCAAGTTTTACAAAAAACAGTGGGGTTCCTTTAATTGAATTTGATCTTGAAAATCAAACAAGAAGTTTAGACAGTGCCACATGTTGATGCATTCATAGCCATCCATTATGTTTGTATACATAGATAGCACATGTCCTTTTGTAAAAGGAATTTTCATCAGGAATCGTGGGAAGGCTCCTTCTCTTTTGTTATTGCAGACCACGTAACCTCAGAGATCCAAACAATAGCAGGAAATTCTCATGGGCGGAGGCAGCGAGGTTCCTCCACCGGCAGCTTCCTCATTGGCTGCCAATATTCAGAATGAGTGAGAATGGAGTCCGCTGGGAAAAGAGGAATATGCATGGGTTAATTGACACTGAAGGGATGTGTCTCATTCATTTCCACAATGTGTGCACACGACTGCATTCCATGCAGTGATTTCACTCAATGGGCAGCACATCTGTACGCCTGAAAATAAAAAAAACACTTGGAGTTCAAAGCAGTGATTCAGTAAACAGGAGATTTGGTTCTATGGTTCTCATTTTTCATCAGGGAATAAAGAGCACTGATTTTGTTTCCTCCATGGAAGGCAAAATTATATTTTTAACAGGATGTCTATGCTGCTTTTTGTGCATTGAACAAAATTGTTTCCAAAAAGCCTAAAGGTACCTACAAGTAGTTCTTTACTATATATTAGAAATATCCTGAAGCCATATAATAAGGGACAAGTATAAAACAGCTTTTGTTATGTATACTTGTAAATGCATGACTGTTCAGATGTTTGGAGTCTGTAAGATTTAAATTCTATATTTTGTTCAGCATTAAAAAGCATTAAATTGTACAGTAAATACATTTACAATGCTACAATAAAGTGGAATTTGAAAACAAAAGATGCTGATCTTTTGAATTTTCCATTGATTACAGAGTTCTAAAAAATAGGTTTTCAAAAAAATGTTAAGTAGCATAACTGTTTTCAGCTTTGATAATAAATGTTTATTAAGGGACGTTTTGCTAAAAACTTGTTTCGGGAGGAGCGTGTACGAAATCAACCGCGGCTGGCACCGCATTACCTAATCAATCTCACCTGCCCAATCAGATCCTTCCTACCCACTATAAATAACCTCCTCTTCTTCCCTTCCGCATCTCGTTTTTCGTGCATCCCTCCTCCGACCCTTTCTCCACCGTTACCCTTTCAGTCGAATCACTTCGACGTTACATATGGGAACTCGCCAGAGAGACCAATTGCCTTTGAGCTTTAT
>JAUMHE010000059.1:1384886-1397065 GCA_032359235.1 Enteromius mattozi | reverse complement strand
CTGTATGTGTGTGTGTGTGTGTGTGTGTGTGTTTATATATACATAATAAATATACAACAAGATATATTATCAGGTGCAGGTCTTATCAGGTCTTGCTTATCAGGTACATTTATTATGATTCAAGCATTTTTAAATGTTTTTACTGAAAACCTGATTCTCTAATAAGTATGATACAGATATCAGATATTATTTGGTTACCAACATTGACAGAACAGTTTTTTGTTGGGTGCACTGTCTCTTTAAGGACAGTACTGACAGTCATTCCACATAACCCCGAAAAAAACACCAGCATTTATAAAGAGGTTAAAGCCTACTTACTTCTTAACACTGTCTAGAATACACAAAATGCATAACACTGGCTAATGTGTCTTAATATACAACTATGTTTCCTATAATGAACACTATTGTTGTTGAGTTTTTAAAGATCTAAGCTGGTAACTGAAAGGTTTAAAGTTCAAGAGTCATGATCACCAATGTGCCTTTAAGCAAGATTTAATATCACTGATTCAACCTAAAATGCAAGACGGCACAGTTCAGTTTGTGAGTATTTCTTTGTGCTTGACAGGGTTGTGCGACAGCACTTCCATCATTCTCTTTAGAACCATGAAAATGTCAGAAAAGACACATAAAGCATCAGCTACAGGCTTAAAGTGAATCTCTATGTATGCTTTATTATGCTGCATTAGAGCAAAGCTTCCTAGGTAATAAAAATTAGATCAGCATAAATATATATGAAATATTAAATTGTCAAAAGCATAATTTTTCATTCAGAACAAAATCCACAGTACAGTCGTAATTGAAATTTCTGAACTCATAGGTACAAACCTTCCAGGAGGATTTGAGAGCATCATTAAAGATGTTCAATATAATGATTTAATGTGTTATTAGTCAAGAGAGCCTTCCAAGAATAAAAACAGCACAGCTGCATCAGGCTCTTATCATCCTCTCCTCATTTACATAAACCATTCCAATGACAAATGCCTTATTTACAAGATTCTTCTTTAAATATATATACATATATATTAAAAAATGAACAGAATGAAAGCAGTTGTTTCGATGCACACTTACACAATATGAAACACAGAGCTATAAACACATAGAATATGAGATATGCCCTTCAAAAATACAGCTAAAGATATTTAAATGTATAGAGCCTATCAGCTGGATGTCAAAATTGAGCCGCTGTAGGAAATTACTCTCATGTGCAGAGTATGCAAGCAAGTCAAAGTTTACAGGAACTGCAGAACTTTTGTCAAAAACAGAGCGCAGCTTTTCTACTCAAGACAAACCAGGGTCGCATACAGCAACAAAAGTTTACAAACAACTGCTTTAGAAATAGATGCTTAAGAAAAGAAACAGGGAAAAATATATTTACCATGTTTATGTTTTATGATATGCATCCTGCACATTCCTCAATGATTACACTGTTAAAAGTGATCATTTGCAATTGCTACCTTAAAGAACAATTTTAAATTAGATTTTTATAATTATATAAATTGTTTGTTGTTATTAATTATGATTAATTATAATTATGTGATTAATTATTAATTATGATTAACTATAACAGGTTAGTTAGTTAATTAGATTTTTAGATGTTATTTTTATTCATTGCAGAAAACATATAAAGCAGAACTGTATATAATAAAAAACACACTATTAAACTTACCAGCTGAAAGGAATAATATCAACAGGGTAATGGACAGATCTGCCTGTACTAAACTCTCTGACCTGATTACAAACAGGCTTTGAGAGAATGTGCTAGAACACACATTGAGAACATGCTGACAAAATCTATCGAACACCATTCACAGATTACCCTCATGTCACTCCATAAGACTCATAATAATTTTATCTATCAAAACAAGCCTAAATGAAATCATGTAAAGTGACTGTTTGTCTTCATACGATTTGAATAAAATTGCTTTGGTTACCTGTACTTTCTCCCAGAAATATTTGTAAAAAATTTTAATTTGCCTTTCTGAGATTTTCCTTATAATTAGTCAGTTTGGGTAAGTAAATAATGACAGAATTGTAATTTATTTGATTAACTATCCCTTTAAAAGTCAAGCACATATTTACAACCTATGATGCCAGAAATGTAATATATAGGTGTGTGTGTGTGTGTGTGTGTGTGAGGTGAGGTAGGCACACGATGAGATGGCATGTTTAGCATTTCACCACACTATCTTGACCTTTAACCCTAAGGCTGTGTGGGCTTCTATAAACACAGCACCGCAGACCTTACATCATCCTCTTTAAATACTTTATCTGATACAAATAATAACCTCAAATTACTTCTATTACACAAATAACCATAATAACACATTTACTATTAACAATCTGCCATTAAAAAAGCAATGAGATATTATGTTTCTATATATATATATATATATATATATATATTATATATATATACTAATGTTTATATCATATTTAGTACAGTATCAACAAAGTCACAGACACATTTCCATCAGATTTTCATTGAAATAACTCACTGAACAAGTTATTACTGGGCTGACAACATTACTGTGAAGTACAGTTTTATGCTGATATCTGGGCATGATTCCAGCTGGTAGGCGTACAGTAAATATATATATATGAGGCTGTTTTAATCCATAATCCAAACGGTTTGAATGCTTGTGGTTATGATAATGTGGTGATTGGTTTGGTGATGTGTTGTTGCAGGTGGAGAGAAGGCACGTTCAGTTCTGCTGACGCCAGAGAACGGACTGTATCCTACAGCCACGGCACGAGCCGCTGACCCATTGGTAAGCCTACGGTGATCATTTTTACAGGGCCACCTGTATTATAGCATTACACTATATTTCAATATGTCTAAGATGGTTTACGTGACTAAAATCTTCCATCACTAGTGACAGGAAACTATAACCGAGTGGGTTTGTTTCCTACCTTATAAATCAACCTTATTTATAACTTCAGTGCACTGTTAAATTTGTTAGTGAGAAGTTATGTGGGTACATGTTCTTGCTCAATAACAGCATTGTTTGTCTCATTTCATTCAATTGTTGCATTTTGAAGAATTGCTTGGACATTGGGGGGTCTTCTCAGGAGTAATTGAGAGATTATGAAAAATGGATAAACTTTATGAATTTTGTGATAATGATCAGTCATTCTAAATGTTTTTGACTCCTAGGCCACCTTTGGTCAAGACAATATTCAAAGACTCTCATGGGTTCATATGTACAACTGGTACATCTGTTATTTATTTAGAAAAGTACTTCCAGCACTTACAAATATGAACACATAAATCAAAGTATAATGCATATTCTTTCATTTAAGGGTTTATTACTAGAACTCATGAAAACATGCAGGACATATTTGACCTCAAAACCAAACTAAAGAGTTTTTAATGTCATGCAGTGTTTTTTAATATTTATTATTATTTATAATGTGTGTTTGTTAGTTGTCAAGTATTTATGTGTTTGTTTGTAGGTTGATTGATCGCATCCAAAATACACAGTACACACATATTATGTAAGCAAAAAAAAAAGAGAATAAAAAAGATTTTGGATGCGTATCGCAATTGACAGTATTACTAATAACCCATTACTTGAAGTAATTTTATTGCGTTACTGTATTCGTTTAATTTACGAGTCTTTGGTATATTGCTGAGAAGGATTTATTTTGTTTTGATTGTCCATACATGGATGATGAAGACATTCTTCAGATGCCTTGAAGCCTTTTAACTTTTCCTCTAATGAGTCCACAGCGGGACATTGTAGCACGACTTAATTGTTCTAGAGAATGTGCAAAAAATGCCCTAGGCTTTCAATATTTCACTGTTGACCCCCTGCGTTTTTGTTTGCCAGAGTGGAAACAAAGGCAGGATGGGGGCCAGATTGAATAGGCGAGCTGTAACCCGAGCAAAGCGCTCGACTCATTGTGATCAGTTCCTGATTGCACTAGAACGAGAGAGAAACGTCCGCGCAGCTCCAGTGCTGCTCTGCTCATTCATTATTCAGCGGGAGCGTGCTGAGCGCGAGAGAAAGAGAGAGAGGAAAGAGAGAGAGAGACGCGCAGACAGAGATCAGACAACAGCACAAGCGTCCGATGCATTAAAGCGCTCAATGTCAAAGTTGCTGCAGCATCTGAGAGCGATGCACTGACGCATTTACATCGCACTGACTCTTCCGTATCACAACACTGGCACAGTGACGGTTTCATCTTACAGTCTACAGCTGAGGAACTGATAGACACTTGATGCTGTTCACTGACGAGAGGTAACCTTCCGTTTTATATCATTAGAAACACGCGAATCATAATATGATACAGAGACCATTCAGATAGACGTTATAAATCTTGTGCATCTTTTGTCTGGAGATCCGAAAGAGGCAACTGCAGTGGTTCCGAGGTTGTGCCTTGCAGCGTTTCACTGCATGAGTCCCGGTGCAGGTGACCTCTTCTTTAATTGCATGCAAGATTGCACCTGGTATACTGTAGAGGGGAATATCAGTCTTGCACAGGTGAAACTGCTAGAAAATTCATGCATTTTGGACACAGGAAAGACACAGAAAGTTGTGCATGCCAAATAAGATCGGTATTGCATTGCAGTTCTGTTGCATATTGCAGTTTAGCATCAGTTTGCACGGCACAGACTGTATTTGAGATGATGTTAAGAGACTGATGGGAGTGTATTGATTGTAATGGCACTGAAATGTCATTTGAAGGAAATGCATGCTTGTTATCTAATCATTATTAATAATACTGTAGTTTTTCTCTGAATTGGCACCCTAGGAATTTTAATATAAATCTGCTCATGTTGTTCATGGAATACAAAGTGAAGTGAGGAGAAGCAGGTCGTATGCAAATTCTTATTTGGTCAGCATTCCTGAGGCACTGTGATCCATGAGCAAAGCTTATGGTGCGCCACAGGCTAGCACAGATGTCCTCCATTGATTCTGATTTGTTTTGTGGAAAAGTCTTAAGAAAATAAGAGAATATTGCCAAGCAGTGTGAACACAGGAGCTTTTGACTTTTTCACCTGAAACAAGAAAATGTGCTGACAGTTTATTCACCCTCAGACCATCCATGATGTAGTTTGTTTCTTCATTTTATCATTCCATCACTCGCTCAGCAATGGATCTTCTGTAGTGAATGGGTGCCGTCAGAATGAGGGTCCAAACAGCTGATTAAAAGAGCCCGGTTACATGAAAATATCACCAGAATTTGTGTAATTGTGTTGCTAAAATACGAGTTCTCTATCTATAATATTGCTTTCTTCATTGAAAAAGATGTCTAGTCTGAATCAGGAGAGAAATCTGCACAGATTGAGCACAGTTTGCAAGTCAAAGCAGTGCAAATCAGCACTAAACAAATATGTGGGTGGATTCTGATGTGAGAGACAACAGGGAATGGGTTTTTTCAGTGATACAAGCAACAATATGGATCACGGACTCACAGCTTTTGGCTCCTCAGCATATTTACTGATGGACCGGAGTGGTGTGGATTACTCATTGGTGTGGATTATTATTGTGATGTTTTTATCAGCTGTTTGGACTCTTATTCTGACGGCACCCATTCACTGCAAAAGATAATCATAATTCATAATAATAAGCTAATCCACCAAATTCAGCATGTTGGCATGTTTTGTAAACTGTATACTGGGTGATCTGTAGCTGTAGCTGTAGCTGAAAGGTTGAAAATATGATACAAATACAGATTACAGAAAATGTGTAAAGCCTTTATTTAAAAAATAGTCCAAACATAATCAAAAACTGATTATTTGTAAAAGGGCTGATACAGACTGAAGATGCAGGGAGTCCAAAATACAAAAGTTGAGGGTGCAGACAAGGATCCAGATAGATGCAGATTATGTACATCATTAGACATGTCCAAAACCAGAACTCAGAAACCAGGGTAACAATAGGAAAGCACCAAACAGAGAATAGTCAGAAACTGCCGGCAGCACCAGGAAAATGCTAGCAAAGCAAGCAATAGGACTAAAGGTGGTTAAATACTGGGGGTAAAAATGAAGCTGATGTGATGCTAGTTATTAGTTGGTGCTGAACATCAGATATGTGACCCTGGAGCACAAAACCAGTCATAAATAGCACAGGTATATTTGTAGCAATAGCCAAAAATACATTGCATGGGTCAAAATATTAAGCAAAGATCATGTTCCAAGACGATATTTTGTAGATTCCTCTCCTAAATGTGAAATGTTCAAGTGGAACAGCATTTTCCAACATAGTCTCACGACCAATTCGTACGAGGTGGCAAATTTGTGCAAATTCATACAGATTCGTATTTTTGATTTTATACAATTTGTCTAAACCCCAGTGACGGGTAGGTTTAGGGGCGTGGTTAGGTGTAGGTCATTCGTACAAATTCATACGAATTGGCAACTCATAAAATTTTGCACAAATCGTATGAACTCGTACGAGTGAGGTCGTACAAATTTGTACGAATTAGCTACCTCGTAAAATATGTACGAATTGCCGTGAGACTGGGCTGTATTTTCATACAAAATATACTTCAATAATCTTCATTTACAACTTCATTTAAATCATTTTTTAATGTATATCCAGCTACTAAATGTATCAAACAAAGTTTTAAATATCTCTCAAAGACTTTGACAAATTAAAGAAAAATTTGGGTTACACTTTATTTTAAGGTGTTCTCGTTACAGTATAATTATACAGTTAAGTACAGTTAAGAGTAATTTTAATAAACTACATGCACTTACTATATGGTTAGGATTAGAATTTGTTTATGGTTTGGTTTATGGTTATTTGCATTTAATTATACATGATTTATTGTTATTATAATGGTAAGTACATGCAAAGTGTGTAACAAGGACACACTAAAATAAAATGAAGTGTTACCCAAATTTGTATATTTGAATTTGTATTTATTTATACGGTTTCATATGACCTTCTCAATACTTAAGGTTTTGGGTTTTTTATGCTTTAAGAGTTTAAGAGTTTTATGGTTCTATTTTGAATTACAAATAGTGAGTGATTTATATGAATTGTTTTCATATGAATCATGTTGTACAAATTTGTACAGAGTTACTTGTTAAAATACTTACATTTTCTTGTGGGATTGTATTGTTTCACCTGAACTATACTGGAAACCAGGCCGTAACTGGGAAATAAGATTTCAGCAAATTCAGGTTAAGGTATGGTCCTGCAACTTAACTAACATTACAAACCTCTAGAACTATGAAGGAACTTATCAAAAGTAGTGTGAAACAGTGAAAGTAATAGACGTGACGTTTTGTAAAAAACTAGTTTCGGGAGGAGCGCGTACGAAATCAATTGCTGCTGGCTCCGCATTACCTAATCAGTCTCCTCAATTCACCTGCCCAATCAGATCCATCCTACCAACTGTAAATAAACCCCTTTTCCTTCCTTTCCGCTCCTCGTCTTTCGTGCATGATCTCACTCTGCCAGACAAACTGCCTAAACGCCGATTACTCGTCCGAGCTCGATCAAGAGGATCCAGCTCCCCTTCCAGCCCCAACCAGCCTTCAGCCAGACTGCCTGAATTCCCACGGGAGCCCGCAGCTTCCATGCGAGGCCGCTAGGTGTGCACTCTCCGATCTCTTGCCACTTTTCGTCCGCCAAAGCAAACCCACGTGAAAGAATCCAAGCTACTCACCACACGCCAGCTTCCTCCTCCATTCTCCTCAGCCCCGGACGCAGAACCAAGCCCAGTGTTGCCAACTTTTCAATCGCAAGTAGCAAAGCTAGCTTGAAACTTGCTAGACGCCGCCAGATGACGTCATACGCAATTTGTTTATTCATTATGTCAGCACGGCGTATTATTTTACTTCCCTGTGGTCACTTAACATATTTTAATGCACCCAATTTCTCATTATAATGTTTTCATTGATATATTTAGCCTAAAGCTTCTGTTGTCAGAAACAGAACAAATATAAATAGTGATGGGAAAGTAGCCCATTATTACTAGAGCTCTCCCTCTGCTAAAGCTGTGTTTTTCCATCCCTCCCCGCCTCTGATGAGGCCGTTACCCTGCCCGCCTCAGCCAAGGCCATTCTCCCCTTCCTTACCCCAATGTTTTATTATCTGCATTGCTCATTTCTTTTCATTACATTATACTAACCCATGTTTCTGTTCTACCGACAGGTCGCCGGTTCTCCATTCCGGCTCGTTAACCCCCGCTGTTGCTCCCGTCTCCAGAGGCTAATTAAGCCCCCCCCCACCAAAAAAATGCATGGACCTACCCTCGCCACTCGTCCAGCATCCTCTCCCACGCATTCCCCCGAGCTCTGCCCTCGCTAGGGTTCAAATCACTAGGGCTCGGAGTCCGCCGTCCACCCGGCTCGCCCCTGGACAGCACGCCAAATTTGCTTTCTATTTATTACCTTTATTATGAGGAAGCGCGAACTCGTGAAGTGGCGTTTTGTAAAAAACTAGTTTTGGGAGGAGCGCGTATGAAATCAATTGCGGCTGGCTCCGCATTACCTAATCAGTCTCCTCATCTCACCTGCCCAATCAGATCCATCCTACCAACTATAAATAAACCCCTTTTCCTTCCCTTCCGCTCCTCGTCTTTCGTGCATCCCTCCTCTGCCCCTTCTCCACCCGTTCTCTGCTATTCTCACGCCTTTCTTCACGGGGGGCATGTAGGGTCTGAGCCGGATGCCGAGCTCTGCCCTCGCTAGGGTTCAAATCACTAGGGCTCGGAGTCCACCGTCCCCCCGGACAGCACGCCAAATTTGCCTTCTATTTATTACCTTTATTATGAGGAAGCTCAAACTCGTGAAATAGTGGATGTTATTTCTACCAATCCACTACTGACACTTAACAGCAACTAATTTCCCCTAAAGCTGGAATCGTATTGATTGAAAGTGACCTTCACTTTGAACAATCACTCCAGGTCAACTCACTCACTAATTATGAATGGGGATAGAGGAAAGACACACTCCTTTAACCTCTTCTTCGAGATGAGGTTAGACAAATATGACCTCTGAAAAGCCACATCCTGAAACATGTATCATCACTGGAAACAGGCCTAATGTTTGTGAAATTCCAGTTAAACATAAAAAATATGAAAGCTGTGGGTGGCAGGATTTGAGTCCAAGAGCAAAGAATCCAGGAAAAACAATTTCCTTGAAATTGTGAAATTGTGCAATATCCATTCTCACCTCTCTTAAACTGTGATTCTATGAAACTGTATTGCTTTTGTGACCATACAAAAATTATATCTGTGTTCAAAACAAAATTCAAAGATGCAATCATTACCCAGACACTACAGAACGCCTCCCTCATGGTTTGGCCACAGATTACACAACTACCATTCATGCCAGTGTTTACTACGAATTATCCATCCATATCCTGTTGCTTGTAAATGATACAGGAATACAGCTATCTGCACATAATCATCAACAGGTGAACTGGTGTTGTGTTCTAACATTATATCTTAATGGGAAGTAGAAAGCATGTTAGCGGCTTGGCGATTTCCCTGCTGTGTAATGGAAGCGTTGTCGGATAGATGTGAGCCGAGGGGTATCATTTACTCCGTGGTTAGAAACCAGGACAGTTGAACCCATGGGGTATATTCCACTTTGTTGTCCCTGTTGTTCATTGAAGTCTATGGACCTGAATTACATTGTGTATGTAGCTTTTACCAGAGGTGGACTCGAGCCAGCTAATGGTCAGCTGTGTCTGCTGCTTTAGTTTTCTCTTTTCTCTCAATTTCCAGGAAAAAGATGTCATTGTTTTGGGATCCTTTTGGCTTTCTTTTTCTCTTGTTGCTCGTTGTCTTTGGCTGTTGAGCAACACAATATCTGTCCTAGAAAAGCATCCACCCTTTTATTATCAGAGTAAACACTTTCTCAATGATAAGAATTCTGATATTTTTCTTAGTGATTGTTTTCCCAAACCAGAGTGAATTCCACTTGTCTTCTTATCACATACACCCCTTCATGATTCAGTCAATTTTATATTAACATGCTTTTAGCTTTTAAAATAGTGCTGTCAAACGATTAATCGCAATTTATCGCATTCAAAATAAAAGTTCTTGTTTACATAATATATGTATATACACATATACAGTGTATATATATGTGTATGTGTGTGTATGTTTGCATTTATATATACAGAGAGAGAGATTTATATATACATACTAAATATACACATTACACACACATATATTATGCAAAGGAAGACTTTGGTTTTGTATGCAATTACTCATTTGACAGCATTAGTTTAAAATAATTTAATGTAAACAAATAATATTAAATTATGTTTTTTGTGCTTTTCAAAAATAAATTTTAAATTCTTTTGTTAAAAGATAATACAATTTAGGACCATTAACTTAACATGTAATTTGTCACGCCCAGCTGGAGCTGCCAGCTAAAGACTGTGTTTGGCACTCCAGCTTTCTATGTACTCTGTGTTTTGTGTCTGTTTTCATTCCTGGACTCCATTCCCCAGAATGCACCTCTCCTCACAGCTGTTGCTAGTTTTGTTCATCATTCAATCAGTTCCACCTGTATAAATACCAGTCGGTTTGTCTGTCTAGTCACGGATCGTTGTTTCAGTGTTTACCGTCAACCCTAGTGTGTTCATTCGTGTTCTCGTGCCCTGTGTTCATCGTCTGGATTTATCGTTGTCGATCTTTGCCCGTGTTTGGATTATTGCCCTAGCCTTGCCCCTCGGATTCTGTTTACTCCTCGCCTGACCAACGCCTGGACTCTGACCACTCTTTTGCTCTGTCTCCTACACTCCTGCTTGCCGGTAACTACCCTTATGCCTGTCTGTTTGCTCGTTGTGGTTATTAAACAGTTTGCACATGAACCCGTACGTCTCCACGTCCCTCAATCGTGACATAATTAAGCTACAGATTTAAATTTATTCATTGATTCTCATTACTGTAATACAAAATCTTCTCATTATAATAATAGGGGTAATAGCAATATTGTTTAACTATACACACCTTGTGGTAGTATTTGCCTTTTAATATCTAATAACTCATTACAGTAATTGTATTACAGTTATGTGAATCATAGGAGTTATAAAAACAAGTCATATGGAGGAAATGTGAGGGGGGCGTGTGTCACTTTAAGATTCACACATAACTAAAACAATAATATTTGCAGATTTACACCTTCACTACCTGAAACTCAAATTCTTGCTATTAACAAAAAATGATCTATGACTTCTGTCTCAATAAACTCCTTATTTGCTGCTTATTAATAGTTATGTTAGTAGGCATGTTAATAAGCATCTAGTTAATAGTGAGATTTGTGTTAGCAGAATTGCTGATAAGTGAGAAAACATACAATAACTAAAGGTCTTTGTCATCATTTGTTCAATTCAGCCAACTATAGATTACATAAAATGGTAAATACATACATATATACATACATATATATATATATATATATATATATATATATATATATAAATGATGGGATGGATATGGGTTTCAAAAATTGACTGCTAACTTTGTCTGTATAAATTTATCTTCTAACTTCTGGCATTGCAATAAAGCTAGAAAAACCAATAACTTTATGTAACTCTATAAACGTGTAACCAGGCATTCATCTTTGTGATGGAAGTTTGTGATGATTCATGGAATTGTTATTGATTAGTGGGGAATTTAGCATTGCATACCAAACTACCATGTGACCAGATTCCAAGAAGATGAGAAGCTGCAATACTGGAGTGTTGTAGGTGTGACTGGAGTACTTAAATGATGATGCAGAGAACCTGGAAATAGCTTCTGACTTCACTTTTTGTGTTCATGTTGGGATGTCCCCTCCCATCTAGTCAGCTATAATACCATGCAAAACAACATGCAATCAAGTAGTTCGTGCAATCTATGTTTTCCCACAGATTTATACAGATTGATTTAAACATCAGCTAAAATCTGAGGATTTATACATCATAAATCATTGAGATTTATACATCATCTGAAAGCTGTTAGGATTGGACAATATTTGCCAGAGATACAACTATTTGAATATCTGGAATAAAAATTCCAGATATCTTAATGGAACATGATCTTTAATTAATGCCCTAATGATTTTTGGCATAAAAGAAAAATCGTCTAAGGTTACGTAGGTAACCCACGTTCCCTGAAGGAGGGAACGGAGATGTTACATATGGCAACTCGCCTGAGAGTCCAATCGCCTTCGAGTATTAAGAAAAGGCCAATGATATTGGCGTGCACATGATTACATCCAG